>JAQBSW010012241.1:0-17404 GCA_029291075.1 Eudiplozoon nipponicum | reverse complement strand
AGAGGCCCTTAGGTCACTACCATAAGGGGGTCTCTTGGATGCCAGGCCCGGAATATCATCTATCTTGGAACACTTAAGTTCCTCTGAACTATCTCTTAAGCTACAATCCTTAAGTCCGCTAGCCAACTGCTCTGTATCCTCAGTATTTAATAAACCAGACATGATATTATTAAATTACTTGTAATTTATATATTATATTAATTAAGTAAGCTTACCAGGATACGCTGATGTCCACATATTTACTGAACTAGAATGATTGAGACCTTAAAACAAATATACACTTTAAATAACCAAAGCAAATTTGTGTTTCTTTTCGCTGATAATTAAAAACAAAACGACGAGAAGTTTACAAAGTTTTATTCAAAAAGAGTCGGAGATGGAACCACGCAGTGTCCCGCTTATGCAATTCAGAAACTCAGATCAAAACCCTCTCCTTTTCTTCCACAAGACAAGTCCAAAAGTTCGACAATATGAACAAAAGAACTTCCAAAAAATGTTACAATATTTTTCAAAATTTTTATATAAGAGGTTAATTTGTGTCCAATAATTAATTTAACCTCTACACTCGTTTGATATTATTATTTTTTGCTCACAATTGAAGCATGGTAATTAACGGGCAACCATCAAACTGCATATGTGATTTTAATGAAATTAATGTTTATATCAATCTCTTAACATATATTTAAATAGGTATAATTAGCACTTGAGCAATCAAAGAATAATTAACAAACAAATGTGCTTTTGAAACAAGGAAAGGTTATTGTCTGGATTTCAACGAAATTTATGCCATTAATAGCAATATCGCCAGCTCAAGAAATGTAGCCAAGCGATATTATATATGTTGCGCGCGAGGATATTTCTCATTGTATTACAAAAGGCATGGCTTGTGGGCAACAAATAATTAGTGAACTTCAAAGATCTTTCGCTTATGAACATTTATTGCATCCTCAAGACAGGCATTTTATTCAGGAAACTTAAAATAAAATAGAAATCCACGAAACGAGCATTTTATTAAAGTATGTATTAGGTTTTGCGAACCTAGTAACAAATTAGTTCATTTGTGACCAGAAGGATGTGAACGGTAATTACGTATTCGTTGGCGACTCATCACGGTTACGCCTTTAACAACTATATATTTGGTAGAAGAATGTGGAATAATAGGACGGTACAACCTCCTATTCCACATTCTTCTACCAAATATATAGTGGTTAAAGGTAGCAATACCGGCTCCTACTGATGAGTCGACAGTAAGCACGAAACGAATGTGCATGAGATTATACTTTCCGTTCATGTTGCCTTTGGTGTATCCTTCTGGTCACAACTGAACTAATTTGTTACTAGGTTTGCAAAACCTAATACATACTTGCATATATATTAGTTCTTCGCAACAAACAGTATTTAACTGGGCATTTTATTAGTTTATTTGAAAGTTGTATAATTACAAAGCATTAAAATTCGAATGGCCTAATCCATTATAAAACAGATTATATTAAATATACTGTGCAAGTATTATTAAATTACACTAGACACTAGCATATTAAAAATTTAATTTAATTAGAGAGAGCAAATAATTATGTTGCTCAAAATATGTTCTTTTTTGTCATGCATTTGAAATGAGATTTGACAAACAATGGTTTATATGCAAAAAAATATATCATTGGCGATAATTATAATTTATTTATTAAATGTAACAATTAACGTTTGCTGATAATAGTAAATCAGTCTAATCAGTTGTGGAGTTATTTATAAAGAAATATCCCGAGAACGACGAATTGTCATGAATAAAAGTGACATACTCGGATTTGGCTGTTTCGAAGACAATGTTAGCCATCAAGAAAGTAATTGCAACCAAGTGAAGAGTTAATTGTAAGACCATTGCAGATGATTAGAATTTGAAAACATACAAAATGTAACTCTTTTATATCTGAACTTTAGAGAAATGCAAAATATTGCGTACTTTTGTCAGCAAATGCTTTAAATGCCAAAAAGTAAATTACAGAAACATGCTTGATTGGTTTCAAAAAATTGATTCTGAAAACTTTTGCATTTTTGCTACTTATACCTTGCCAGCAAATAAATATTACTTCCAAGCAAAAATTCTTTCATATTTTAGTGTAGTTATTCTGAGACAAAAATTACGATTGTAATTATAAAAAATAAGCTCATCAAATGTAATATCTAAATTTAATCATAAAACTAAAAATATCGTCTAACTTTTAATGGTTGATATACAATTCAGGTATGTGTCGTGTTCTTGATTGTGTGGCGTCTAAACATGTGCAAAATTTGAGGGAAAATGCGATGTTTTAATGCTTTTGTTATTTGTATGTTACAGAATAACAGTTATTTCCGTTCTTTTAGCAAGGCGAAATTATGAGTTAAGTCAGTGAAAATTGAATCTAACAGGTTAAACAATTAAGTTATGTTGTAGGAGGTTTTGTAGCTAATGTAAGAGGTTCTGCGAGCTAGTTGTCTATTTAGTGCGAAATTAACCTCCTAAATAATATCTGGTAGGTGTTATTAGGATCCGAGTTCAGAATTAAAACATGTCCCTTTCACGAACGTTGATGTGATAAAACTCATCCATTTTCCTCCGTTTATTGCAAATAAGTTAGCTAAACATGAATCAATTCACAGTTAAACAAAGCGAACCGTGCACAAGACGAGAACAAAGCGATATACTGCCTGCACATGTTATTATCAATTCCCAGTTAAACAATATGGACGTGCTCTTGACGGCAACAAAACGATATATTGTTAACAAAATTGAATGTCTTATACACAAGTGGTTATCAGGACCACAAACGTCTGAATCATGATGAATAAATGTAAATGATTGAAAACCTATGATGATTTAAAAAATGTCACTGGTAAATATTGTCATAATTGATGGATAAAAATCGTATAAAAACATTCTTTAAACAAATCAAAAATAATAATTCCACTTTTTGCTAGGATTTTAAAATATTTAATTATAATAATCCATTGTACTCTGTTGTTCTGATACGTAGAATAATAAACGAACAGTAATTAATTGTGTAAATGGAAAATAATTCAAAGAATGACAACAATCCACTAGAGCACAATAATCCACTGCATGTTTCCTGTGTATTGCGCGCGGGTGTGTATACCTATTAAACAAAACACTATTAATTACAATTAAAATTACAGTTCAAGAAATATCAATTAAAACAGTTTGAAACTAACAGAGATTGTTTCTAAAATCACGGTTAAGAGAACTATTGTGTAAAAAAAGAGTTAGATTATTTGAACTTATAGAGCCCTAAATTTGTCAAAATTCAACATCGTTTGGTTGAAATGTGGAGCCTCGTGTTACATACACCCCCACATTCGACAATGAAAATTAGTACACAATAAAAGGAACGAACCTTAAAGGAGGTGTTATGGATCTGCTGTAAGGAGTTACCACTAATGTTGGCTCTGTCGACATTGATTCTGGTTCCCCTATATCTCGCGGCGACGTGGCGACGTCAGTTGGCTAGGTTGTAGGTGAGATGGCGGGCGTAAGCCCGTCGTCTGCAAAATTGTCTGGAGCTGAAATCATCGTTTTCTCGTCGCCTGATAGGTCAACATCGCGGAACAGCGGCTCATTTGGATCAACGGCGGCCAGGGATAATCTGTGTTTGGGGACAGCTTCAGGTTTGCCATTAGTCTCCAAAATAATGTAATTCTGACGACGATCTAACACACGATAAGGACCGCGCTTCGGTTTGACTAGAATATTGTTATCCATGTCGTTGTTGACAAAGAACCATTTGCAGCTATCAAAATCTTTGCGTTTATATATTGGACCATGTTGCTGACGTGTAGGACAGATCGGCCGATTCTGAGCGTTATAGTGCAGGTAACTGCGAAGTGGAAACAGAAATACCGGATCATTCATGGTTATCGCAGTTTCAGAGCGTGATCGGACTAGCTCGCAAGGCAGCCATAGACATTCGCCAAGTACCATTTCAGCGGAACTATAATTGAGCGGCTATGGAGGTCTTGTACCCATTGATAGTTGTACTTTCGGCAAAGCCGCAAGCCAATTTTCTTCAGGGTTGGCTTTGAGCTCCGCTTTCAGTTCCCGGTGTGGCCTTTCGACGAAACCATTTGCTCTCGGATTGCGAACCGTGGTCACGGAGTGTTTAACACCATAGTATTTCAGTAGGGCTGCGAACTCTTCGCCCAGGAACTGTGCGCCACGATCGGTTGTCATTTCAGCTGGGGCACCAAAGCGAGCGAACCAATTGAGCTCTAATGCATAACTGACAGTGTCTTGCTACATGTCTGGCAGTGGTATGGCCTCATACCATCGAGTAGTACGATCCCGAATTGACAGTAGATATCGTATATTTTTCACGGAAGGTAAGGTTACCAGATCAACTTGTATGTGAGTGAACCGGACTTTGGGCACTTGGATGATTTGTGGCGCCGTTTTAGGGTGTCTCGTCTCTAGGCATTTCTGACATTCTAGATATTGTTTTGACCACTTCTTTACATCCCGTCGCATGCCAGGCCAAAAATACGTTCTGGATAGAATTTTCAATGAGGCTTTACCAAACGGATGGCTCATTGAATGGTAAAACTCCAAGGTCTCGTGACGGAGTTTTTCATGTATAAACGGCTGAGGGCCCACGCCAGTTATTTCACACTGCAGCAGAGTTCCATCATTCTCATATGTTTTCATGCGATTGACATCAAATGTCCAAAGTGTTGCTTAATCTTGCTAAGCTGCTTGCATTTCCTGAGTTCTTATAGGTGAAGGACACATGATAGAAGCGCAGAGTTCTGCACGACAGCTTAGATAGTCTGCAACCACGTTTTCTGATCATTTGACATGAGTGACTTCATATTCATACTCGGGTTTTCGTGTAAGTTGTGAGTTGACACGTCGTGAATATAAATACTCTTTCATTCCTCTGAGCATCAGGAGTAGAGTAAAGTAGTCGGTGTAGATCTTGAACTTTCGGCAATCCAGATAGGTGTGGAAGTGTAGGATCGACCGGTAGATTGCGAGTAACACTTTTTCTAGTGTATCGTATCGCGACTCGGGAGGTTGTAGTTTTTGCGAGTAGAAGGCTATAGGTCGGTGTATATCATTAATTGAATGTTCAAGTACTGCGCGTACGGCAACGTCGAATGCGTCAGTGATCAAATTAAAAGGTTGTGACCAATCAGGAGAATGTAGCATGTTCGCTTTGCCTAAGGCCCTCGTAAGCCTGCATGTCGTATACGTTAAGCTTAATCAGTTGTGATTTCTTGACAAAACGCCTTTCTGGCACGAGATATATGTGAAGAGGTGCCAGAAACTTGGTAATGCAAGGTACGAATCGAGAATAGTAGTTTATCTTGCACAAGAATCGTCGTAATGCTCGAACGGGGTTTGGCGGCTGAAGATCTTGAATAGCACGAACCTTAGGTGTCATGCTTTTCTCGGAATACATTTGGAGAGTACCAGGATGTCGTCTAAGTAGGGAATTACAAATGGTAGACCATCTAGTATTTCGTCCATAACGCGATGGACGGTTTGTGAGGCATTCTTGAGATCGAAAGGCGTATAATGTTATTCGTGAGTGCCACCTCCGGTGAAACTAAGTGCAGTATAGTATACAGAGTTTTTGTCCATCGGTACTTGATAGTAGGCTTTTAATAGGTCGAGTTTTGAATACACAGCATGACCGATAGCGGATCTGAGTAAGTCAGCTGGATTTGACAGGATGTAAGATTCAGACTGTGTGCAAGAGTTGAGAATACGATAATCCCCGCCCATCCTAATTATTGCTGGTTCACACTTTGGTAATATTAACACAGGGGACGCATAAGGTGAGCTGGATTGGATACAGATGCTTTGTTGACCTAGCATGGCGTATTCTTGCTCAGCGGCCTTATGATTGTGTGGTGCAAATGGTCGTGCTCCTGGAGGATGAGGAAGTGCTTTCGATGAGATTATACGATGAGCTGTGATTGCACGCTTCCTCCTGTGATCGGGCATAAAGGAGATTGGTTTGAAGATCTCTACACGTCGATCCAGAACATTGTCCAGTTGTGGTACAGGAGGAACTGGAGGAATTAGCAGTATGGATGAGACTGCTTTGGCGCGAGTCGTATGTTTTAGCGCTGATGAAAGCAATTCATTGTCTGCAGGGCGTACCCCTTGTGTTCGTGGACGAATGGTAAGGTAGAAGTGTTCGAGAAAGTCACGTCCAATGATGTTTCTTATCGTATTGGCAATGATGAAACGATAATTAAAATATATTTTTTAGTTGGAGAACGAGATTGTGTGTACTCGTATCCTAAACGTTGCTATATTGCTTGTGTGACTGGATGGGTAGGTTCGAAATAATAGTGGCGTAGTGAGCTTACATCTGATCCAGTGTCTATGAGAAATAATTCGCCAGAGGTTGCGCCACGGATGAGAAAGAATTTCGATAGCGGCAACTGACGATGGGACTTGTTGCTGGCATTTGGGCGTTTGAAGCATGAATTAACTGGAGCCGTTGCTGTAAATAAAATAGTTTGATTGCGATCTACCACGAAAGCAACGTGCTTCGAGCTATCAGACTTGGAGCGGCCAACGATCTTGAGGTGATCAGCCTCTACTGCCGCGGAGGGGGCTGATTTGAGGAGTTTACGAAACTTCCATGGGCGGATCCTCCTGCGTTGTTGAAGGTGACCGCGCCCACTTGATCGTCGCGTCGACCCACTCGTCAAGGTAGTCCGGATCGAATTGGCATATTTTGTACTGTGTACATGTTTTGGTGCGGCCTGTTGCTGGGCTCATCACCGGGCTCATCACCAGGCTCCCTGCATTTCCTGAACTGGACATCATTTTATTTGTGTGAGTTTTGTCGAGAATAGAGGACAGTGTTACATCGTCCTCACCAGTCATCGTGCGGCTGTCTTCGAGCGTTGTGATCTCGAGAGGATGTTTTGCTGTTATTTGTGTCTTTTGATTTACCTTCTTTGGTGGCATACTTCCAAAGCGCTTGAAATTCTCAAAAGCTAGTTGCTGATTAATTCTATGTTGGCTGTGAGTTCGACGAAACCGGACACAATTTATGTAGGGGGTTTTGTAGCCAATGTAAGAGGTTCCGCGAACTAGTTGTCTATTTAGTTCCAAATTAACGGCCTAAATAATATCTGGTAGCTGTTATTAGGATCCGCGTTCAGAATTAGTCCACGTCATTTTCCCGAAGGGTGATGTGAGAAAACTCATCCATTTTCATCCGTTTATTGCAAATGGGTTAGCTAAACATGAATTAATTCACGGTTAAATAAAACGGACCGTGCTCTATACGGCAACAAAACGATATATTGTCAACAAAATTGAATGTATTATACACAAGTAATTATCAGGAACACGAACGTCCGAATCGTGATGAATACATGTAAATTATTGAAAATATATACTGATATAAATAAAGTTACTGGTAAATATTGTCACTGATAATTAATGGATAAATATCGTGTAAAAACAGCCTTGAAATAAAACATCACAAATAATTATTCCACAGTTTGCTAGGATTTTAAATTATTAAATTATAATAATCCATTTTACTCTGATTTTCTGATATGTAGAATCAAATACGAACAGTAATTAATTGTGTAAACTGAAAATAACTTAAAGAAGGACAATAATCCTCAAGGGCACCATAATCCACTGCATGTTCTCTGTGTAAGTTATATATATTTGCAATGCGGTTCCATTATCGTAAGTCAGTTTGAGGTGATAATCTGGTGATGACCATGGAAGATCTAAACGCGTCTGTGTGTTGCATCAGGAGTCAGATTTCGTTCTGTTGTTCGACGCTACGTTAAATACAATAGAATTAATGTGTACCTGAAGCACGCAAACTTGATTTAAATATTTTTACAAAACAATTATTGCTTAATTGTACGTTCTATATAGATGAGTGTGTGGCCAAAATTACAAAATGGCTAATGTCCAACACTGAATAGAAATTGTGCAGCCGACATTTTCAGTCAGGTACAATGTATGCAAGACAACTAGGGTTGAGAACGGGTTATCTAATATATATATATATATATATATATATATATATATATATATATATATATATATATATATATATATATATATATATATATATATGTGTGTGTGTGTGTGTGTGGGTGTGTGTAATGTGCCTTGCAACTGGCGGCCGTTTTGCTTATGTTGTTCGACAACTTGTTAAATGAAATGGGATTGGTGTTTACTTCAAGCTCGCGAATTTGATGTAAAGAAATGATACCACCACACGTTCAAGCAATTATTTTTTAATTGTAATTTCTATATACATGTTTGTTGCGAAAGTGACAAACGGCTAGTGTTCGTTCCTACATAGAAATTGTGCAGCCAACATTTCCAGTCAGGCATAATGTATGTCAGACTTCTAGAGTTAAGAGCAGCTTATCTTACTTTGCTTTCCATTTATTTGAAATGCGGTTTGAGGTAATAATATGGTGTTGGTCATGAAATTTCGAATCGTGTCAGTGGTGATAATAATTGAAGGTCGAAACGCGTTAGTGCTTTGCGACTAGCGGCTTGTTAAAAACGCTGGAATTTTTTGTTGACTTTAAGGTCAGAAACTTGATCTGGAGGATTGTAACCGTCACCCGTGCTGTCAATTATTGTTTAATTGTATTGTATTTGTATATGTGTGTGGCGACAACTACAAAGAACTAATGTATTTGATTAAAAAGGAATTATGCATCCGTTAATTGGAGTCACATATAATGTCCACAAGACAACTAGAATTGGGAGCCAAATATATAATTTTGCTTTCCATATATTTGCAATGCGGTTTGATTCTCGCTGGTCAGTTTGCCATTGTACTCTAATCATAATCATGCAAGATCAAACCGCGTCAGTGCCTTACGACTGGCCGTAGTATTGCTTATGTTTTTCGACGACAGGTTAAATAGAATGGCAATTTTGTTTACTTAAAGCTCGCAAACTTGATTTTTTTTAAATGCCTACCAACACCTGCGCAGTCAATTATTGTTTAATTGTATGTTCTACATTTATGTGTATGACAAAATCTACGAAAAACTAAGTTTCTTGACTGCACAGAAATTTGGCAGCCGACAATTTCATTCACCTACAATGTATGTATAACTACTAGGTTTGACAGACACTTATGTAATACATATATGCATCGCGGTTGTATTCTGTCTAGTCAGTTTGTAGTGATAATCTGGTGATTGTCAAGATAGGGCGAAACTCGTCAACGGGGTTTCAACTGGTAGAAGATTTGTGTATGTGGTTCGACAACAGGTTAAATATAAACGGAACTGGTGTTATCTTGAAAATCGCCAACTTGATTTGAAGAAATGTTACAACTACCCGCGCAGTCAGTTATTGTTTAACTGTGTTGTCCATACATGTGTGTGTCGAAAGCTGCAAACAGCTAATGTACGCGACTGCACAGAAATTGTGCATCCACCATTTTCAGTTAAGTATAATATGCGCAAGACTACTAGATTTCGAAAGCCGCGTAACTAATATTGACTTCTATATATATGCAACGCGGTTTGATTCTCGCTAGTCAATTTAAAGTAATAATCAGGTGATGATCATGAAGGATCGAAACGCTTCAGTTTGATGCAACTGGCGGTCTTTTCCTTATGTTGTTCGACGAGTCGTAATATACAGTAGAATTGATGTTCACCTGAAGAATGCAAAATTGATTTAAATAATTTTTAAAAACAACCGCGTAATTACTTATTGTTTAAGTGTATGTTCCATATTATATATATATATATATATATATATATATATATATATATATATATATATATATATTGTGTGTGTGTGTGTGTGTGTGGCGCAAGATACAAATATGCTATTGTTCGTGATTGCATTGAAATTGTGCAGCCGAAATTTTAAGTCAGGTTCAGCGTATGCAAGACTACTAGAGTTGAGAGAACTTATCTATTTTTGTTTAGCATAAATATGTAATGCGGTTTAATTCTCGCTAGTCAGTTGCCGTTCTACTCTGGTGGTGATCATGGAAGTTCGAAATGCGTAAGTGTGTTGAAACTGATGATAGATTTGTTTATATTGTTCTATATATATATATATATATATATATATATATATATATATATATATATATATATATATATATATATATATATGTGTGTGTGTGTGTGTGTGTGTGGCGCAAGATACAAATATGCTATATTGTTCATGATGCATTGAAATTGTGCAGCCGAAATTTTCAGTCAGGTTCAGCGTATGCAAGACTACTAGAGTTGAGAGAACTTATCTAATTTTGTTTAGCATATATATGTAATGCGGTTTAATTCTCGCTAGTCAGTTGCCGTCCTACTCTGGTGGTGATCATGGAAGTTCGAAATGCGTAAGTGTGTTGAAACTGATGATAGATTTGTTTATGTTGTTCGACAAAATGTTAAATACTATGGAATTTGTGCTAACTTCAAGCACACGAAATTAATTTAAATGACTGATATCACCAACGGCGTTGTCAATTGATTTGCTATTGTATTGTCTATATATATATATTTATTTATATTCTTATAATTAAGAAAACACAAATAACAAAGTGGATACAGGTCATTTGTTTCGTCAATACTAATCATCTGTTATACAATCATACATATTTATACATTTTGGGTTTTCAGTTGATTATGGTAGTGGTAACAAATCTGACTCGTTTTTACTGCTGTTTCTTGTTCTTGCTAGTTGGTGAGTGTGTATGCTTTTGTGTTTTTGTGTATGCATGTTTGCATATAAAGGTCACTCTCGCAGTATTGCAAAGTGATGTCTGATATCTGGTCATTATTGTTTTGATAGCTTGAGAATTAACCATTTGTGCGCATTGTTCACTGTTACATATACAAGTGCTATTTTTCCTAGTATAGTTGATCGTTTCACCTAGTTGCGCAAAGTTGTCGTTTTCACATGGTAAAAGCACCAGTGTCGATTGCAGTGCTAAACGCTCATACTGTTTGGAGACTTCTGTCATCGTATGCGCCTCTGCCATTTCCACTTCAGTTTCTTGCCAATCCGATTGTATGTTTGTTGATTCTAGTCGAGGGCCTGTTTGTCTTGGCTGGATACTAGTAGATTGTTGTTGAATTTTGTTGTTCTTGGCCAGTCGATAAGAATATCATGTTGATGAAACTTTTGAATATTAAGGTCAGGTGCTTGTTGTTTTATGCAAACACGCATACACAAAAACACAAACGCATACACACTCACCAACTAGCCAAAACAAGAAACAGCAGTAAAAACTAGTCAGATTTGTTACCACTAGCATAATCAATTGAAAACCCAAAATGTATAAATATGTATGATTTTATTAGAGATGATTTGTATTCACGAAATAAATGGCCTTTATCCACTTTGTTATTTGTGTTTTCCTAATTATACGAATACTGTGTTAAATTAAAATGGAATGGACAATATAAAGAATATATATATACATATATATATATATATATATATATATATATATATATATATATATATATATATATATATGTCTGGCGAAAGCTGCAAACAGCTAATGTACCTGACTGCATCGAAATTGTGCAGCCGAATTTTCCAGTCACGTATAGTGTACGCAAGAAAACTAGATTTGCGTGCCGCGTATCTAATCTTGCTTTCCAAATATATGAAATGCGGTTTAATAATCTGGTGTTGATCATGGAAGATCAAAACGCGTCAGTGCATAACAACTGATGGTAGTTTTGCTTGTTTTGTTCGACGACTTGATAAATACAATAGAATTTGTGTTTACTTGAAGCACGCAAACTTGATATAAATAATTTTTATCAACACCTTTGCAATTATTTATTGTTGAATTGTATGTTCGATATATATGTGTGTGGCGAAAGGTACAAAATGACAAAATAGGAATTTTGCAGCCGATATTTCCAGTCAGGTACAATGTATGAATATATAAATATATGAACTCTGGTTTTATTATCGCAAGACAGATTGCTGTCGAACTCTGATGATGATCATAGTAGGACGAAACGCGTGAGTACGTTGCAACTGGTTGTAATTTTCCTTATGTTGTTCACGAATGGTTAAATGCAATGGGCTTAGTGTTAACTTCTAGGTCGCGAATTTGATTTTAAAAAATGATACCACCACACGCGCAAAAAAATATTCTAACATTGTTTTGTCTATTTTTATGTTTGTCGAAAGCTATAATGACCTAATAAACGTGACTACATAGAAATGTTGCAACTGACATTTCTAATCACGTACATTGTGGGCAAAACTACCACAAATGAGAGCGGCTTATCTATTTTTGTTTTCCATATATATGCAATGCGGTGTGATTCTCCGTAATCAGTTTGACGTTGAAATCTAATGATGATCATGGGAGGTCTAAACGCGTCAGTGCGTTGCAACCGGTAGTAGTTTTGATTTTGTTGCTTGACGGCAGGTTAAATTTATAGAAATTAGTATATACTTCAAGCTGGCAAACTTGATTTTAAGAATTATTACCACCAACCCCTCAGTCAATTATTGGTTAACTGTATTGTCTATATATATGCATATTGTTCAAAAGTTTCATCAACTTATATTCTTAGCGGCTGGCCAAGAATAACAAAATTCAGCAGCAAACCACTAGTATCCAGGCCACACCAGAAGGGCCCTTGTCTAGAATCAACAAAATTCAATCGGACTGGCAAAAAACTGAAGAGGAAACACCAATCCCATTGTATTTAACCAGACGTTGAACAAAATAAAACAAAACTACCGCCAGCTGCAACGCACTGGCGCGTTTTGACCTTCCATGATCATCATCAAAATACGACGGCAAACTGACTATCGAGGATCAACCCGCATAAAATATTAATGGCAATGCTGCTCTCAGATCTATCAGTCTCGCATACAATAAACTTGACTAGAAATGTCGGCTGCACAATTTCTATGCAGTCACGAACATAAACCGTTTGCAGCTATAGCCGCATAAACATATATAGAAAATACAATTTAAACAATAATTTATTGCGCGGGTGGTGGTAACAATTCTCTAAATCAAGTTTGCGAGCTTGAAGTAAACACCAAACCCATTGTATTTAACCAGTCTTCAAAGAGCATAACAAAACTACAGTCAGCTGCAACGCACTGACGCGTTTAGACCTTCCATGATCATCATCAGAGTACGACGGCCAACCGACTATCGAGGATCAAACCGCAATGAATATATATGGAAATGAAATTTAGATATGCGTCACTAACCTCTAGCAGTCTCGCATACATTGAACTTGACTGGAAATGTCGGCTGCGCAATTTCTATGCAGTAACAAACATTAATTGTTTGCAGCTTTCGCCACATAAACATATATAGGCATTACAATTTAAACAATAATTGATTGCGCGGGTGGTGGTCACAATTTTTTTAATATCAAGCTTGCGAGCTTGAAGTAAATATCAAACACATTGTATTTAACCAGTCTTCGAACAGCATAACAAAACTACAGTCAGCTGCAACGCACTGACGCGTTTCGACCTTCCATGATCATCATCAGAGTACGACGGCCAACTGATTATCGAGGATCAGACCGCATTGAATATATATGGAAATGAAATTTAGATATGCGGCTCTAACCTCTAGCAGTCTCGCATACATTGAACTTGACTGGAAATGTCGCCTGCGAAAATTCCTATGCAGTAACGAACATTAATTGTTTGCAGTTTTTGCCACATAAACATATATAGGCAATTCAATTTAAACAATATTTAATTGCGCGGGTGGTGGTCACAAATTTTTATATCAAGCTTGCGAGCTTGAAGTAAACACCAATTCCACTGTATTTAACCAGTTGTCGAACAACATAACAAAAGTACCGCCAGCTGCAACGCACTGACGCGTTTCGACCTTCCATGATCATCATCAGAATACGACGGCAAACTGACTATCGAGGATCAAACCGCATTAAATAAATATGGAAATGAAATTTAGATATGCGGCTCTAACCTATAGCAGTCTCGAATACATTGAACTTGACTGGAAATGCAGTAACGAACATTAATGTTTTGCAGCTTTCGCCACATAAACATATATAGGCATTACGATTTAAACAATAATTGATTGCGCGGTTGGTGGTCACAATTAATTGTTTGCAGCTTTCGCCACATAAACATGTATAGCCAATACAATTTAAACAGTAATTGATTGAGCGTGTGGTGTTAACAATTCTTTAAATACAATGGTTAAAATACAATCGGATTGGTGTTTACTTCAAGCTCACAAACTTTATATATATAGAATTGTTACCATCACCCGCACAGTCAATTATTCTTTAAATTGTATAATCTATATATTTTTAAGTGGCGAAAGCTGCAAACAGTTAATGTTCGTGACTGCATAGAAATTGCGCAGCCGACATTTTCAGTCAAGTTCAATGTATGCGAGACTGCAAGATGTGAGAGCCGAATATCTAAATTTGATTTCCATATATATTCTATGCGGGTTGATCCTCCATAGTCAGTTTGCCGACATAATAGAATAATGCTTGAAGTCCTAAAATTCACAGTATAGTCTGATATGCTTATATTTCCATTTACATCGGCTAGATTCAATTCCGCAATATCCTGCACTAATCTACTTGTGTCCTCAAATTTAATATCGGTCTCAATTTCTTATTGGTTTAAAAATTAAATCGACGTGAGAATGATTAGGATTTGTGCTATTCGCAAGTTAAATTTAAGCTGAGAAGTTATTAAAAAAGATTACTCGTAAGCTTCGGCAGTACTATAAATAGAAGGAATTTACTAGGAGAGGATGTTCACAATAGTTCTGATCGTGAGGGAGGACACGCTTCAGAAATCAAGAAGCGATTAGTTCAGTGGCAAAAGAGCAGGCTAGGGCAATACAATTAGCTGACAACAAAGTTATTTGAAAAGTAAGATTTATCTTTTGAAGCAGATTGAACGAACCCATTTGAAGAGTTCTGAAGTAATTTGATTGATATGTGGACAGAAGTCTAAAGATTTAGAAACATAGATGCCTAGATATTTAACCGAGCCAATCATTTCGATATCGGAGGAACAGTTTGTATAGGGAAAGATGAGGAGTTGAAGCGAAGTTTCATTAAGCGAATCTTGTAGGGACTGATTCAATGACGGATTACGCTGAGGTGAGTGCGCATAAAAAAATAGTAGCTGAATGACATGAAATGTGGTACGGCTAGGCGAGGTTGGATTGCTAAATACTATTACCGTATCATCGACGTATTTAAACAGGTCGTCCGCAATCTGTGCATGAGCTAAGGTTGACATATATAAGGCCCAAAACTAAAGCTTAGGGGACTGTTGATCGGATAAGAGTAGATTTGGAATGGCAATTAACGACTTTTACGGCCGTGTACAGTTTTAAGTCGAAAACATTATCAGTTTAAGGACTGCCAAATGAAACAGTATTCAATACTCCACCCTTATAGCTTATGTATTATTTTGAAACGGCTAATATATATTGCATGATTTCAGCGCATTTCTGGACAACTTGTATTGCACGATATCATTACGTATTGTTGCCCTTGATGTTCTTGAAGGAGAGTTAGTCCAAATGTACAATTAATTAATATTGAATATGAATATAATAACGGTTCATTTCAGGATCAGATTATTTTGCACACGTTGAATGCTGCAGTATTTAAAAAAGTGTCTTTCTGCTAGTATATAACTAAAATGTTTTATTTACATATTTGTTTTTAATTTTGTTTATAACCCCTGTTTAGGCCCATTGTTGGGGTACTTTTCGCTATTGCTTTCTCGTTCCTGATTTTGTACCCCTACTACATATCAATGGTGGCTATTATTACTACCCGTGCGCCTAATCAGTCTCTGATCTTTTTCGGATGATTGATGTGAGAAGGCAAAAACATCTGGTCATACGTATATTAGATATAAAGTTGCAAATAGTAATGTAATTCACAGTTAGTTCAAATTGAATATATGTTAGTCAGCTGTAAAAATAGATTTTAGCAAAATAGTCTTAAACACCATTCACAGTGAGAATAGTCAAACGATTAAAAATACATGACAATATGAACATAGTAAGATGATTTATGTTTATAGAGGAAAATGTTTTACACACAAATAGTTATTCTTACACAAATGTCTGGATTGTAATGAGTAGTCAAACGATTAAAGATACATGATAATATGAGCCTAGTAAAATTATTTATGTTCATAAAGTAAAATGTTTTGTGTAAACCGTTTAAAGATTTAAATGACAAACAACTCACAAATGTTTTTTATAGTAAACAATCAATCATTTTCATAGTAACGAATAATCCGATAAATTCACTAACACAATAGTCCACCGCGTGATCCTCTCGGATCGCGCGCGGTTCTGTCTATTTATAAAACACTATTAATTACAAATAAAATTGCAGTTCAAGAAATATCGATTAAAACTGCTTGAGACTAAAAGAGATTGTTCCTAAAATCACAGCTAAGAGAAATATTGTTTAAGGACAGAGTTAGAATATTTGACCTTAAAGAGCACAGCGTTTGTAAAAATTGACCTTCGTTGGGTTGTAACACGGAGCCGCGTGTTACATACACCCCCCCGACAGTGAAAATTAGTACACAATGAAGTGGGCTAACCTTACAGTAAATGTTATTGCTCTTTCATGCCGTATAACGACTGATTTTGGTTCTGTCAACACTGATACTGGCTCCTCTATTTCTCGCGTTCTTGGACGGATGGTTAGGTCGAAGTGTTCGAGAAAGTCACGTCCAATGATGTTTCATGTCGTGTTGTCGATGATGAACGTATATTTGAGACATCATTTTGAGTTGGAGAACGAGATTGTGTGTACTCGTACCCCAAACGTCGCTATGTTGGAGCCATTCGCGCAGGTCAGACTGTTGGTGTCGACTGGGTGGGTTGGTTCGAGATAATTGTGGCGTAGTGAGCTTACATCTGATCCAGTGTCTATGACAATTCATTCGCCAGAGATTGCGTCACGGATGAGAAAGTATGTTGATAGTGGCAACCGGCGATGAGATTGATTGCTGGCATTTGGGCGTTTGAAGCATGACTTAATTGGAGCCGTCGCTGTAAAGACAATAGTTTGATTGCGCTCTACCGCGAAGGCAACGTGCTTCGAGCCATCAGACGTGGAGCGGCCAACAATTTGGGGTGCTCAGCCTCTGCTGTCGCCGAGGAGGCTGACCCCACCCGTCTTCCGAACCTTCCATGGGCGGATCCTCCTGAGTTGTTGAGGGTGACCGCGCCCATTTGAACGTCGCGTCTGTGTGCGGGTATGTGCAGACGTTTCCGAGGCAATAACGTGTGTAGTGGCCTTCATTGAAAGTGCTTGAATTTCTCAAAATCTAGCTGTTTATTAATTCCTTACTGGCTGTGAGTTCGACGAACCGGGGCACCATAATGTAGGG
>JAQBSW010012240.1:0-17414 GCA_029291075.1 Eudiplozoon nipponicum | reverse complement strand
GTTTGTTCTGTTCCCTATTTTTAAAGCTCTCGTCTTTTTATTGTTTATTCTCAGCCCTAGTGTAATCAAATATTTACTCAAATCATACAAATCTAATGTCACATTATTTTTGGAGAATTCGACATTCTTTGGATCAATTGGGAAGATTATTTTTAAATCATCAGCGAATTTGCAAACTCGACCGTTAAGGATCTTAGTTTCCAAATTTGCAAATACAATTTTAAATAAAATTGGCCCCAAGCTTGATCCCTGTGGAACTCCACTCGTTACTCGTTTCGATTTTGATATCAAATCGTTTACTTGAATACTCATTCGTCGATTATATAGATAGTATTTAAGTAATCTAAAAATATTCGGATCAATATTCAACAAACTAATCGCATTCAAAATAGCATCAAAAGATATAGAGTCAAAAGCTTTTGGGATATCTATAAATACAATTAATGCATCTAACTTTTTCTCATCTAATGTAATTACATGTTTCAACATTGAAATCATATTACTAGTTATCGATCTTTCTTTCGTAAAGCCATGTTAACATATATAGAAATCAACCGGCAACATTAGCTCTAAATGATCTAGTATCAATCGTTCTATTATCTTCAAAAACGAAGGGATAATAGAGATTAATCTATAATCCCTGGCGCACGTTGGCTTACTTACTTTTGGCAACGGCTTAGCTACTATCGTTAGTATATCGATTGGTAATTTCCCATTCTTCAAAATTCTATTTATGAAGTTGAAGAGCACATTCCTAAATGTTAAGGGTAATTGAAGCAGATTATCAATCGAAATACCAAGGTGACCTTTTTGTTTTTTTATTTGATTTTTAACATCAATTTTATCAATTCATCACTGTCAATAACAAGTCCTGGTTCCTGGTCTCCTAAAGGGTCAGATAATGTCTCGATGGCCGATCGTACATGGGCTAACGGGGCTATGGCGGTGGTGTCACCAGGGCGTGGTGGCAATCGGATCTCCTATAAAATACCACATGAGCCCGACGACGGCACCATGACAGAGAAATCCATACTCAGTTTTATCCACAGGTAGTATAAGCTTTAACTTTTCCTTGTATTTACTGTAATCTGTGAGGAGTTTGAATCCTAATCTAGGATTACTCTTCATTTTGGCCAAAATAATTCGTTCTGATCTTTGACGAATTATTAGCAGTGATGAATTAATTTCGTTATCAATGGAATCTAACCTCATTTGTTTAATACTATTAATAAGACTACACTTTATTATATTATCTCGTTTAATTCTTAGTTTACACAATTTCCTATTAATTCGTTTCGGTATAATGTCCGTAAACGTAGATGCCTGAAATAAAATAGATAATAACGATGAAACAGAAGAAACAAATTCATCAGTATTCAAGAAATAAAAACTCTCATAATCAATCAGTATACTTAATTCTCTAAAAAAATTCCAGTTGATTCTGGAACAGTGCACGTGTGCATTTTCAAAACTTAGTTTCTGTGTTATGCCACTCAAGATGTTCCATTGTAAAATAATTTGTTTGTGATCCAATTCTTTGAAATAATTGACAACATCATAACTGTGCGTTTTCACCATTTCAATTTCTAAGTATATATGATCTAAGCATTGCGAACCTCTAGTTGATTCATTTATAATCTGCTTGAGATCATGGTTAGAAAAAAATTGGTTATTTCACAGTCCTGTAACTTATTAAAGTCACCTACCACTACATTATAGCCATGGCAGTCAAAGATAGATTGAAAAGAAAAGAGATGATTAGATTTTGACGCCAATTTATTCAGGGAAATGCTGGAACTTTTGGATTGTCACCACGATATCTGTTCGGCGAAAATAGCAGGATCAAGTAAGCCTGGCCTATCAATTTAGCCAGGTGGACGAGGAATATTTCCAAGGGGCGAAGATTATTCTGTGCTAATGACCATATTAACCTTTCTAGATTGGCTCTATCTGTTTAAACTTGGTACAGATGCTTAAAAAGTTACAGTAGTAGCATTACTACAACAGAAAGAAAATGATATTTTTAGGATAATACAGTTTCAATCAGAAGCTTAAGGACCGTGGAAAACGGTATGACACGTTTAAGAAGCTGTTTGCGGTTTATGTTGCTATTTTGCATTTTTATCAATACTAGCGCGGAATTAGTTAACGTTTTTGATTGACAAGATATCACTGATAATTATCATATGTAGGACTGATAGGCTTATTTAACCTCCAAGGGTGAATTTGCAAATAACCTTTATTTCAGTTCTTGAAAATTCCGGAAAGGAAAAATGTGGTGGTGGAACAGGATGGATGGCACACGTAGAAATCCGATTAATTAGTGATGTATTACGCATGATTGGATGTGCTGCAACATGAAAATTGGCGTTACAGAAGACTTGCCGAATTAGTGTAGCAGCATCGTAAACACTTGTAGAGAAGCCGACGTAGAATGATCAAGCTAGCGATAACAATCCCAGTTAGCGAGCAGAGCAGAATGGGTTGCGTGGTATTTTCATCGAGCTTATATAGATGTGAAGTCGCACATAGTTGGTTAAAGTTATACGCGCTTTCTCATTGGCCCAGCATATTATATTTTCCAATTATTATGACAAAACGTCGGCTAATGAATGTGAGACTTTACTTAAATTTACTCCCTAAGTAAAAAGAGAAGAAACAAATTCCTCCTAACGAGTCTTCATTAGTACTGTGGGGAACAAAATTAATAAACTGGTTGAAATTCTGTACATAGGTTAACTAAATATTAGCGTAATATTCTTAGCTTATGCAAAATCGTTAATTGTTTGAACAATGATATGATATCAAATAACCGCTAATAAATGCACACAAATTGTTATCCGTAGTAGTCTGTCATATCGCTTGAAGCGAAATGGAGCACTGCTGATAGGTTTTGAGAGCCGCAGCGGGAGAATTGCCAAGCGAATTGCAACTGGAGATGCCAGCCATAAATTTGTGTTCTAGGCATTTTGGATCAATGTCAGTGAGAAATTTCAATACGACCAAATGAGCTAGTGTGTGTTCGACGTTGAGGTATATAGTATTCTTAAGTATATTTCTGAACTGCGTAATTAATAAAGCTGAGGTATACATTATAATTTCCTACAATTTGATATTAAACTGGTGACTAATTATTGTTGCTACACAAATCTCCAAGTACCTGATCATATCAAAATAAACATGCATGGGCTCAGGAGTGAGCATAAACAACACTGAATGACAATCAAATGTTAAAATGAAATTAAGTGTACTCGAACTTTGCCACAGAAATGATATAATACCGAAGAAATGTTCATAAATGCTATAAAATTAGTAGCTAAAAACAGATGGTTAAACAACCTGAGATAAGTGAGTATGAAACAAAAGAGTTCATGGATATCCATAAAAGTTGATAACGTCACATAAAATAGCGCGCAAGAGAAGTGCAAAAATTAGCATGTGATACGTAGAATACTCGACAATTAATGGAGGAAATGCTACCAGTTACACGTAATGCAGAGCAATGTATTACATCATATATTTCTTGAATGATTACGCTGTGCGATCTTCAAATGTTGAACCTCCACGATTGCATTCGCAGGTTGTCGCTATGCACTATCAGATTTGCAAAGATCCGATTGTTCCCCATTTTCAAGTACGCATGCTGTTTGTCTTCTTATTGGCTGGGTGCGGATTCGTCCATTTCTTCCGAATGATTCAACGTCGTTCATACAAAATGCTGAAAATAAGGTACGATTTAATCTTTTTTGATTGTCAGCTTTTCCATATGGAATTTCCAATATCACCAGCAGAGCTCTAAACACACACAGTAAAATGTTAACCATAGCAGATTTAAGAATATATGGTAAGTACGTTTAAAACAGTTCTGTTGATATTTTAATTTGACTCATTTTAACGTTTTAAACAAAGTATTGGTCTCACTCAACGACTATATATATATATATATATATATATATATATATATATATGATATATAATATAAATAATATTATAATTAGGAAAACACAAATAACAAAGTGGATAAAGGCCATTTATTTCGTGAATACTAATCATCTCTTATACAATCATACATATTTATACATTTTCAATTGATTATGCTAGTGGTAACAAATCTGACTCGTTTTTACTGCTGTTTCTTGTTTTGGACTAGTTGGTGAGTGTGTATGCGTTTGTGTTTGTGTGTATGCGTGTTTGAATGTAAAGGTCATTCTCGAAGTATTGCAAAGTGATGTCTGAGATCTAGTCATTATTGTTTTGATAGCTTGAGAATAAACCATTTGTGCGCATTGTTCACTGTTACATATACAAGTGCTATTTTTCCCAGTATAGTTGATCGTTTCACCTCGTTATATATATATATATATATATATATATATATATATATATATATATATATATATATATATATATATATACTGTTGAGATCCAGCGTAAGGTAAATCCCATGAACCACAATGTAATTTTGAAACAATCGGATGATTAGTAATAACCTTGTTCTGAACACCATAATGTGCTATCCATGCAGAGATAAAACCATTAGTGACTTCATCTGCAGAAATAGTGCCGAGAAGTAAAACTGATGGCAATCGAGTGAATCATTAATACTTATAATGTAGCTTAAACGTTAAATCTGAATCAGACGAACTATATCAAGGTGGAAGATGGCTGGGCGCAAAGTTATTTGCAACTGTTTCAACTTACAATTATTGTACCAAGTATTTTAATCTTAAGGCATATTGCACAATCGGAGATTCATCGCTTAGCGTTCTGCTTGAGATTATGATCCCAGAAACTGCATGTAATAATTTTCATAATCGTTTACTACCACGGTAAAAAATAGAGTGAATTAAGTCAAAATTTTCTCTGAAGGCTGGTGGGCAGGATTGGCTTGTGGTAAACCTTCCCTGAGTCAGAAAACGAACTTGATGGGATGATGAGCTACTAATATTTGAATGAAATGTCATCGCGTTATTCTGTTTGTAAGAAGGATGATGGTAATTTAGTTTATTGAGAGTCACGGAGTTGATTAAGAATGGCAACGGCAAAGGTCGTTATAGCGAGACGTCTAGCGTAGAAATTGCGTCGACATTAATGTTTTGTTTACCTTTTACAATGAAAATGTCAAATTGCCATTTATGCATAGGTGACAGTGGTCTTTTTTACTCTGGCAGAGTGGTATGCGACGGTCAAACTCGTATTTCTAAGTCTGCTAATTAATGATGTATGATCTGTAAAAACACAATATCTTCCGCTACCTATTATTCTAATAAAGTGGCACACTGTCTCACAGACAGTGAAAAGTTCTCGGCCAAAATTTTTGTATATATTTTTTACTGGTTGGGGGGGGGTACACGAGGGAATACTAAAAGGCCATTGAACTCCATCGCTCTCTTGGTCCAAGATGACTCTAATTTCAAATTCAGAAACATCAGTTTTGAATAGAAAGGTTCGTTGGAAGTCTTGATGTGTTAGAATAATGGAATTAGCTAACGAGTTAGTGGCATGACGGAGAAATTCCTCGTCATCTGACAACCAAGAAATAGTGGAATTTATTCCATTGCCTTCTCAATTCCGCAGATGCCTATATAACGGATTAAGTTGTTTTTATAGGCCGGAAATGAACTGGCGATAGTAGATTAGAACTCTCAATAATTTCTGTAAATCATTCAAGTTCTATTGTGATACAATGTTCTCGATTGGATTAGCCTTATACGGCAATGGCTTTGTACCTTTAAATGAAATACGATGCCCTTGGAACTCAACGGACGCAGTTGCAATTTGCATTTTGTCATAATTGATCTTGAGTTTGTGATCTGGTAAGCTTGATAAGGCATTTCATAGATGCTTGACATGAGAGGGTAGGTCTGGATTAAAAACTATTATGTCCTCAAGGTATGAATTACTGTAATTGGCGTCATCGCGGAGTATGTTTTTCATGGACCTCTGAAATGTCTGAGTGGCAAAATTAAGATGAAAATTTTCGTAAAGTTATTCAAAGGTCAGAAAGGATTGATGACTACAGTTTTTTCTATATTTTCTGGCGCTATTGTAATGTGGTGGTAGGTTTATCTGAAGTCTAACACTAAAATTAATTGCTACCATTGAATTTTTCAAGCGATGTGAATATATTGGGAATAGCGAATGCATCGGATTTTGTCACAGAATTACACATGCGACAATCCCCGCAGGCTCTGTTTTATCCGTAATAATGATATGCATGAACTTCCAATAGTCCTGAAAACTCATCTTGGGCAGCTTTCAGTTTAGCTTTGGGTAAAGGTATCTTCTTAAGTGCGATAGGTTGACCTGTTGCGTAAATATGGTACACCGTGATGAAAACACGTAGCTTTGACTTGCTGAAATCGAACAATGACACGTGATGTTAAAGAGCTACAATTTAACAATAATTTATTGCGCGGGTGGTGGTAACAATTATTTAAATCAAGTTTGCGAGCTTGAAGTAAACACCACACCCATTGTATTTAACCAGTCTTCGAACAACATAACAAAACTACCGCCAGCCGCAACGCACTGACGCGTTTCGACCTTCCATGATCATGATCAGAGTACGACGGCAAACTGACTAGAAATTGTGCAGCCGACATTTCCAGTCAAGTTCAATGTATGCAAGACTGCTAGAGGTGAGAGCCGCATATATAAATTTGATTTCCATATATATTCAATGCGGTTTGATCCTCGATAGTCAGTTTGCCGTCGTACTCTGATGATGATCATGGAAGGTCGAAACGCGTCAGTGCGTTGCGGCTGGCGGTAGTTTTGTTATGTTGTTCGACGACTGGTTAAATACAATGGGATTGGTGTTTACTTCAAGCTCGCAAACTTGATTTAAAGAATTGTTACCACCACCCGCGCAATCAATTATTGTTAAATTGTATTGCCTATATATGTATATGTGGCGAAAGCTGCAAACAGTTAATGTTCGTGACTGCATAGAAATTGCGCAGCCGACATTTCCAGTCAAGTTCAATGTATGCAAGACTGCTAGAGGTGAGAGCCGCATATCTAAATTTGATTTCCGTATATATTCAATGCGGTTTGATCCTCGATAGTCAGTTTGCCGTCGTACTCTGATGATGAACATGGAAGGTCGAAACGCGTCAGTGCGTTGCGGCTGGCGGTAGTTTTGTTATGTTGTTCGAAGACTGGTTAAATACAATGGGTTTGGTGTTTACTTCAAGCTCGCAAACTTGATTTAAATAAATGTTAAAGAGCTGTTGATATTCATGTCGATCGATTCACTGGAGATGACTGTATGATTTTGGGTTAGAAAAATCAACAATGAGCCGATGCTTTAACAGGAATACAAGGCCTTTTATTTTGTGCGAGACCTTGGCGACGATGAATTTGTGCGAATATTTACGCCATACGCTTATGTTAAGAGAGCGCTGTCGGCAACTATATGTGGAAATGAACTTCCCCGTAGCTGTTGCGAGTAGATCATCAAAAATCATTTCGGTCATGGATTCACCTTTGAGAATTGAAATGGTGCACATACGTCTCCGTTGAATTCTTCAACTTCTTGAAAATCTAGAAGATACAAAATTTCATTGGGTTGCTTGGCTGGGCCATAAAGGCAAGTAGACTGCTCATTGCACATGACGTTACCGGTTGCACTGTATTCGAGGTTAAGTCTACACAGACGAAGGGATTCAACATAAATTGCAGCAAAAAGTGTTTGAAAGTTGATCATCTCTTTTTTGCATGAAGAATATGCTCTGTTCCTCTGCTGTCAATTTCGGTTGTCCAAGGAAGGAAGCAGGCATCCGTTTGGTAAACACAATAAACGCTGCAGGCATTTTCGAATAATTTAGAATTACTTTTTGTAATTTTAGCACCAATTTGTGGGAGAATATCGACTGAAGTATCGAGGGAACCTCGATTGTCGTTTGTATTGATTTGGACGGTTTTGATTAGCAGGTTTATAGACTTACGCTTCATCTATGGAGTAACTATTAAAAATGTTAGTCAAATCTAAAAGAGAATAAAAAATTGCAAGACTGGATTATAGCGAAAAAACCATAAAATAGTATAAAAGATATAATTTATTGAAGAAGAAATTCGTGACACAAGGTGAAATATTTACTTTTTATAAAATTGTTTAAATCATGGTGTTTTTCCTAAAAGTTTAGTTTTAAATTAAATTTTAACTTAAATACATTTGGTATGTCTTTGAAGCATGACCTTTGTGTAAATATTATGAACACTTTGGTTCGTGATTTAGATAAACGTAAAATTGAACTTATTTAAGAGAAAACTAAATTAATAAAGATGTTAAATACTCTTTTGCACATAAATGGTTTTAAATGTATAGATGAGTTTGGTGATTATGCCCGAAATAGAAAAATAAAAATGTCAGAATTGGGCATGATAAAAAACTGGCTGATTTGGTAATTTATAGATCTTCCAAAGACATTAGTAATTTAAGCGTAACTATTCGGATAGTTAATCTTTCGACACTAAATATTAAGATGAATCAAGTTGAACTACTTAACCGTGGTTTAAACATAGCTATTCCTAATGAAAGGTGAATTAGATATTATTTAATTACAGAGGTGGTCAAAAAGAAGCAAATTGTTTCAGATAATGAAAAGATGAAATTTGATTTAGACATTACCTCAATGATTTTAACACATCTAGAGGATAAACTTAAACGAAACTATGAAATTCATCTATTCCAATGCCACGTTTTGTGTACGCGGGTAATAGCTGTGCACGGACAGTTTCACAAAGCTCCGATTGATCACAATTTCCTATTTTCTTTTCTCTTTGATCGGGTTGAGTTATTATTCGTTCCAATGGAAATGCGGTTGTATCACATCTTTGTTTACAGGCAACGTTTCGGTGCCTACTTTCCAGCACCATCCTCAGGCAACTATACACAGTACAATAATCACAATAGCAGATTTAAGCAAATGTTGTAACCTCGTTCCAAAACCATTCTATTTGTATATGTTGCTTATATTTATATATATGTTTTTATAGATATTTATATGTATATATATATATATGTTTTTATACATATTGATATGAATTTTATATATTAATATAAGGTGTGAATAACCTAATAAATAATTATTAATAATGTATATATATATATATATATATATATATATATATATATATATATATAGATGGATTAGGGATATTGGACTCACACTGTTGCTTATATTTATATATATGCTTTTATAAATATTGACATGTATTTTATATATTGATATAAATTTAGGAAAAAATCCATAAACTAGTTTTAGGTGTCCCAAAGGAACAATCTTTTTCGGTCTTAATAACAAACACCTTTATGAATTATTTTGAAAACAATCTATTAGATATACCTTCAGTGAAGCCCAAATTGTACCTACTGTTCTTGGATGACATATTAATGATCTGGAGCCAAAGTGATGATTAAATGGTAAATTTCTTAAATATAACGAATCAAACGAGCGAATTTCAATTTAAACTTGAAAAGGATTCATCAGGTGAATAACCGTTTTTGGATGTCACGTTAATCAGAAATGGTGAGAAATCTTAAAGAGATAATTTTAAGAATGAAACTTACTCGGGAATCCTTCTTTATTTAAAATCTAATTACCTGTAACTTGCGAAAGCCAATATCGTAAAGTCATTGACATTAAGAAGTATTACATTTACAGAAATAAAGCATAGGATGTTGAAATTATGTGGAATGTGCGATAAAGTCATGACTAATGTTTATTCCCTCAAGTTAATAGAAGTAACAATAATAAATTTCCTAAGAAAATTTAATTATAATTCGAGATACATAAAAGCGGATAAAGGGAGGGAAGAGCATAAGATCACAGTACTACCGGACTCTAAATTAAATAGCAAAGTAAAAGCAATAGTTTTACAATACAATATGTGGATCAATTTTAAAAAGTCTCCTTTCTTATGCACTAGACACCCTAACCGAAAAGAAAAGATTGACCCCTTTGAAACATCAGAAATATATTAAATCCAATGCAATGTTTGTAGTCTCATTTATGCTGATAAAACCAATCGCTGAAACAAGATATTTAGAGACGCACATAGAACTGTGTTTAATTACAAACATTTTGCTTAATCTGATCTTAAATGTTAAGTTTGTTGCTCAGTGCTGTCCTTCTTGTTGTGGATTTGACCGCATTTTTATTGTGCGGGACAATTGATAGCAATGAAGATACCACATTTGCCACAAGTTGTTTTTCCCTGTGCGTATTGTGTCAACCCTGAAGATGAAATTTTGGAACAAAAACAGTGGAAAATCTTGCTCAAAAGTCATTTTCAGAAAATCAGAAGGCTTGAAAAGAAGGAACAATTGAGAACCCATCAATCAAAGCCAATAATCTGAAAACCTGAACATTTGATCTTGCCCGCAATGTAGTTTAAACCGGGGATAATATTAGCTGGAATGAATGCAGGCGCATAGCAAAATATAGTCGAAACTGGATCAAGAGATTGATTAGAGAATCTTTCAAAATTAAATCTATGTATGATGTTATGAATGAAACATTTGCTGAAATATCCTTAGTTTTGCTTTCGAAAACAGTATTAACTGATGTTAGGAAAAGACGATTGCATGAATCCGAACCTGAAGTTAATTCCAGTAAACGATTCTGAACATCGGATTTAGACTGGCATATTGGTGAGCTTATTATCTGATAAATGGTTAATCAATTATTGAGAATATAGTCCTAAATTTTACCATCATCTTGTCATTTGATTTTAAACTTCTTCTTCCGTTGAATTAAGCATCTTATTTTATTGAATAAAACCTTTTTGTGTGTTTCCCACACTCACCCTAACTATTTAGATTATTCTAGATGTAACGGCTTAGATCAATTCGCCGAAATATTGCCTAAATAAAATTCAGATTTCTTCACGCGTTACCAATTATGTAAGAAAAATTTGCCATTAACCAATGACATGCGACCTTGCGCTTGCACAAGTAAATAAGCACGCAGCATTTACCATGCTTCATCACACACTTGACAGTTGTGCCCTGTGCGCCACGCGTGATTGCTGTCACTCTCTCTACTTAAAAAACTACCTCCACTGACTTCTGGACTTTCGTTTATCACGCTGCGTCATCTAGTTACTTGGACTTCAATCACGCGATTGTTGTTTGGCTGCACAACTACTCGTATGTGATCAATTATCCATTTATCGGACTTCTACGTGTGTCAGCCTCCACGATGTTAACGCAGATCTTCAACAGGTCAATTTTGCGATATCACACACCAACTCACTTCTAGGGTTACGACAACTATACTTATCCCAGCGCATCCACACAAAGGAACACAATCGAATCAGCCGTCCTCGATTGTCTAGGACCACTTTTAGACACTGCAGCACTACCAAAATTTCCCGGCATATACAGGGGAATAAAATTCAGGCCCTGATAAAGGCCGATAACAATAACTGTTTCTCATTATCTTCGGCTTGTTTATTATTTTGTAAAGTCACGCCGCATCTAATTACAACCGAAGCGTTTACATATAATTACAGAATTTTAAACATTAAGAATAAATAATTAGTCGTTGCGCATCAACAAAAACGTAATTAATTTATTTATTAATTGGATTTCTAAGAGTACTTCGTGTTGCCGCCTACATTTACGAAGACTAATTAAGGCTTTCGGAATGCAATTTACATATACTGCTTCATCTAATCTACAAGTTCGAGATGATCAACAGGGCACATATTAAGTGCCTAGGATGGACATCCGATTTTGCTCTGGTACTGTGATACATCTGTGGAGGAAGATAATTCCTCCGCCAAAATTAAAGTGACATTAACTGATAAATTTAAACCAACTTAGCTGATTGAAATAAATTTTATTTAAAAAGAATTTATTCATTTATATCCAGAACTTTCTTTGTTTAAATACTTGACTGTATAAAGACTGAATTGTGCGCCATTTTTAGTTTTCGAGCATATTGCCTATTGACCGTTTGTAACTTCCTCGGCCTGCTTTATTTATTTCATTTTCTTCATTTAAAGTTTACTCGATTCTACAATATACACCTGCTAACACTGTCTTCTATTTTCCTTTTTATGCACGTATTTGGGGAGGTTCTGGAACAGGTAATTTAATAATTCTGTCTTTTAACGTCTATTTCTTTCCAGATTATTTGTTCGGGTATTTTTTAACGTGAAAGGTTTCACATTCCGATTGCCTAACATTAAGTGTCAATTTAATAATTAAATTCGATCGACATGGAATCTCATCTTAAATTTGAGGACACTAGCAAGTTAGCACAAGACATGGCAGGTATGAATTTAGCAGATATGAATGAAAATACAAGCTTATCAGATTCTATTGCAAATGTTAGGACTGAACACGATCTGGCATCTATGGGGTTCTCAGACACCAATAGGTTAGGAGCCTCTACACATCGCTCTATTGTCCATACTGTCACCATGGTCCTATTAAAAGCCACCCAAGTAAACCTTTACCTTTTTGATTTTTTAGTAACGTTGCACGGTAGTCTGTGGAGCCCTGCAGTAACTTTATATACTGTTTTATTATTTTATATTTAGCCCCGTCATTATAAACACCTTCCTATTGGAGAGATATTTGGCACCGCTTTTTAAACATAAAATATTATTTTTTATTAACTTAAGATCACGTTAGAAATCATTACTAAAATATTTTTTTATAATTTAGCTATACAGCATTCTAACCCTTATACATTCCGATCAGATTTCTATTTATATTTAAAAAGTGCTGCAATATTTAATTTAAAGATTTTGTTGATATTATTCTACTGTAGACAGCTGGTATTGAGAATTATTTTTACTATGTTCGGTTTTACACACATTTGACTTTTCAATAGCAATATAATTAATTTCCAAAAGTTTCTGTTGATGCAATTTGAAAATGATCTGTAAGTGTAGCTTCCACTTTTATGCACGCTTATTTGTATGATACTTATTGAATTTTAATTTAGTGAATTATTTAAAAAAAGTATTCCCTTATTACTATTTGACGTATTTTTTTAATATTTAATCTTGTTTGTGAAATATAATTCTGTGCCATTATTGCACCACCACAAAAGCGTAATTTGGGTCCCTATTGTATTGTAGAGGCCCTTAGGTCACTACCATAAGGGGGTCTCTTGGATGCCAGGCCCGGAAAATCCATATATGCGGAATGATCATCTATCTTGGAACACTTAAGTTCCTCTGAACTATCTCTTAAGCTACAATCCTTAAGTCCGCTAGCCAACTGCTCTATATCCTCAGTATTTAATAAACCAGCCATACTATTATTAAATTACTTGCAATTTCTATATTATATTAATTAAGTAAGCTTACCAGGATACGCTGATATCCACAAATTACTGAACTGGAATGATTGAGACCCAAAGCAAATTTGTGGTTCTTTTCGCTGATAATTAAAAACAAAACGACGAGAAGATTACAAAGTTCTATTCACAAAGAGTCGGAGATGGAACCACGCAGTGTCCCGCTTATGCAATTCAGAAACTCAGAACAAAACTCTCTCTTTTTTTTCCACAAGACAAGTCCAAAACTTCGACAATATGAACAAAAGAACTTCCAAAAAATTTTACAATATTTTTCAAAAATTACAATATTGTTTTACGAAACCAGCGATAACATCAAATGTCCAAAAATAAAAATTGATTTAATCTTATATGAGGTTAATTTGTGTCCAATAATTATTTTAACCTCTACAGTATACTTGCCTTTAGGTTACTTGTTTGTTCTGATTTTTTCCCTACACACTGATTAATTTTCAAATTCCGTTTGATTGGCTTCGTATTCCACTCATCTTCGTTGTTTTTTATTTTAGCATTTCTATAATTGAAGATTTTAATTATCATCCTACAGTTTCATATTCTCTTTTCCTGATATCTCATCGGCGGTTTAACTTCTTACCATAAAAAGCAATACGTGAAATATCTGTTAAAATGCTAGCAGCTCTTTTCTTTAGAAATATCTTTTTAGAAATAATGCCATTGACGTTACTCAACTTGATTTAAACATGTAACAGATTATAGTATTGTGTGTTTCAATACATCCTTATCAAAGATGTGCTAGTTTATCCAGAATAACGAATAAAAAGTTATATCAATTAGCCAATCTCTTTAGATGATTTAGTTTGATTATAATATTTTAAGCTTGCTGTCTCTCATATTCCATGCAAAAATATACAAATCTATCTCCATATACTTGTCAACATTCTTTTTAGTCTACTTTATATTTTATATTAATTCTATTACGTAGAATGCAGTTTAGCACAAATTTTCTGGGTCTAATCACACAGCAGCACAAATAAACGGAATGCCAACTATAGACGTCAGACAAATTCACTGATGATAAGTTTAATTGCTTTAACAGTTTTGAGCATTACAAGGCTGGATCCAATTGATAGCAAAATCTAATATATCGTCTCACTCACGGCCATGTAACTTTTGATACTAATACATATATATATATATATATATATATATATATATATATATATATATATATATATATATATATATATATATATATATATATATATATATATATATATATATATATATATATATATACAGATAAGCTTCAATAAATGGAGAATGACATAGCGAAACGCCAAGAATAAATGGTCATACTCAGTGATTTATTCTTGGCCCATTATTTAATTTATGTTAACCATCTGGGTAATCATCATCAAAAACTGAAATGGAACTGTACTCAACTATAGTCTAATCATAAGGAGAAAAGAAGAAACGACATAATAATAATGTAAAACTTATACTTTTAACAAAACATCGTAAAATGCAAAATTAGTTATGAAGCGGAAGTGTATACTAGATAGAGAAATAAATCTAGGCAACAAACAGAATTGTACCGTCCTATTATTCCACATTCTTCGACCAAATATATAGTGGTTAAAGGGCGTAATACCGCCAGTAAGCACAAAACGAATGTGCATGAGATTATACTTTCCGTTCATGCTGCCTTTGGTTTATCCTTCGTGTCACAACTGAACTAATTTGTTACTAGGTTCGCAACACCTAATACATACTTGCATATATATTAGTTCTTCGCAACAAACAGTATTTAATTGTTGCTAATTAGTCTTTTATTTAACCTAATCTAAGCCAGGTCAACTTAAACGAAAGGCGACATCGGCAATACAGCTTATTTGCTGTTTTCCTTGTATAGCCTTATCAACGAGACCAACTATTTTAGTTAACACTGCTAACCAAAGATTGCGAGTTCAGATGATTCGGCTAGAGATATGCAACATAGTGACTACTGAGCATGATTCGATGCCGTAAAAAATAGGGTTTCTAACCATGTAATGTGCTCATATGGACCCATCCCTGTAATGGTAGCTTGGTACTTTCCGGGTCTATTAGGATACAGCCATTACCTCGTTGCACGTGAGGCCTAGAGTCGGGCTTATCTACGCAGTACCACTTAATATGGAATGAGAAGGGACGCGAAGAGCAATTTATATATGCTTCATCATCATCATCATGTCCAGCCACACAAAAGTCAAAAGTGACTAATGTTTCACTGCCATATAACCATAAGGAGTGAAAAAAGTATATAAGTGAATTTAGACAAATTATTAGTGAGATTTACGAGAGAGAGAAAGAATACCTTGCTACTATGAGTAAATTTATCAGGATAACTTACAGAAATGAGGCAAACTAAACCTCTCCACAACACCATTATGGCCAAGTTAGCATTCGGGCAAGGCGACATCAGCAACACAGCTTCCTTGCGGATTTCACTGTATCACGTCATAAACAAACCAAACCTCGCAGCTAACTTTGCCCTACTAAGAAAAGAAAGTTACGAAGATGATTCTACTAGACATCTGCAACAAGATCGCCACTGAGCTCGATTCGATGCCATATCGCTAAGGGTTTCTAACCAAGAACTATGATGCGCACGAGGACCCCATCCTGGCAGACGAGTGGGTCCTATACTACCCAATTTGGATGTAAGTGACTTCAATTGTTTCTGCCATGTCAAAATCTGCCCACCTTGTTTCTTACGCTAATTTGGTGCTGGATGAGAGAACAGAGCTCTACTGGGCAATCGAAATGAGGGCATACGCAAAACGTGACCGAGCCAACGAAGTTGATGGAGCCTTATTTGTTTTTCTAACGACGAACACTTATTGTCAGATCCAAAAATACGTCTACGGATGTCAACGTTAGTTATTCGTTGTTGGTAACCAACATGTGCTATACTTCTCAAACAACGATGATCGAATGCCTGTAAGCGTCTCAAATCATCAACTCTAAGAGGCCAAGTTTCACTAGCGTATAGTAAGACTGCGCGTACAGATGCATTGTAAACACGACCTTTAAGGCAAAGTGAAATATTCACGTTTCTCCATAAATGACGAAGGTTCGAGAAAGCTACTCTAGCTTTCGCGATCCGTATTCTCACCTCGTCGGACATATTGCCTACGTTATTGATAGAGCTCCCAAGATATGTAAACCTGTTGACTATGTCTAGATCTTCATTCTGCAGTCGCAACGTTGGAGTAAGTGGTGGGTGATCCTGTAACAGTATCTTACATTTAGAGGGTGCGAATTTCATACCGAAAGACGGAACAACGTCTGTTAATCTATTCAAGGTGGCCTGAGCAGCATCCTGATTGTACGATATCGTCCGCATAGTCAAGATCGACTAGTTTATCGCCCAGGAGAACTTCAACTCCAGCATTCTGAATGTGTAGGAGAGTGCTTGAAGTAAACACCAATCCCATTGTATTTAACCAGTCATCGAACAACATAACAAAACTACCGCCAGCTGCAACGCACTGACGCGTTTCGACCTTCCATGATCATCATCAGAGTACGACGGCAAACTGACTATCGAGGATCAAACCGCATTGAATATATATGGAAATCAGATTTAGATATGCGGCTCTCACCTCTAGCAGTCTTGCATACATTGAACTTGACTGGAAATGTCGGCTGCACAATTTCTATGCAGTCACGAACATTAACTGTTTGCAGCTTTCGCCACATATACATATATAGGCAATACAATTTAAACAATAATTGATTGCGCGGGTGGTGGTAACAATTCTTTAAATCAAGTTTGCGTGCTTGAAGTAAACACCAATCCCATTGTATTTAACCAGTCATCGAACAACATAACAAAACTACCGCCAGCTGCAACGCACTGACGCGTTTCGACCTTCCATGATCATCATCAGAGTACGACGGCAAACTGACTATCGAGGATCAAACCGCATTGAATATATATGGAAATCAGATTTAGATATGCAAGACTGCTAGAGGTGAGAGCCGCATATCTAAATCTGATTTCCATATATTCAATGCGGTTTGATCCTCGATAGTCAGTTTGCCGTCGTACTCTGATGATGATCATGGAAGGTCGAAACGCGT
>JAQBSW010012239.1:0-17417 GCA_029291075.1 Eudiplozoon nipponicum | reverse complement strand
GTCGAGCATTCACTTGATTTATCTCGGATTTGGTAATGGCCAATCCTTCTAGAACTTTGGCCATGTTCGCCACTGTTCTCTCTAAAGAGGAGATTCTATCATCTTGCGGGGGTGAAGAAAAGGATGATGGATTCACTTTGGGTTCCAGAACCCTATATTCTAACTCACATCTCTCAGATAAGTCATCTATAGAGAGAGTGTTGGGGAGCTGTCTGGCAAAGTGTTTTAATGTTTGGGGAAGATTGTTAATAAAAACAACCTTAGCCTCATGGTCAGAAAAGTTGGTTTTATACCAACGTTTCCGTAATCCCCTCAGTATTTCTATGGGGCCAAGATTTGGCATATCTAACTGCGCATATTTGTTTATTATCTGCTCAGTTTCCGTGGGTCCAAGCAAGGATTCTACCTCGTTTTGTAGGCCCAAAATGGGATTAGGTAGCTTCCTAATGGCCTCAAGCTTAGGATAAATCCGTCGCTGCAATTCAGAAGGTAGTTTAGCAAAAACTTTCGACAGTTTTTGATGACTGTCATAATCAGGAAATGGGGAGAAAGCGGAGTCTACGCGCATAAAGAATAGCTCACTATCTCCACATCAATATCTAAAATTGGACCTGATATTTTAACAATCTTACGGGATCTTAAAAGCATAAATTTATAAGCAATATGAAAATGTATAAATAATCTTTAACGAAACGCTTACCGACAAAGAGCTTCCACAGTTTAGTGAACGCAGAACAAAAAGTCACTGTTTCCAAAAATCCGAAATTGAGTTTGACGAGTAAGTACGGTGCCGTTTCGTACGTAGGAAATGTAAACAGTGGCCCCGTTGGCCTTTGATGTCAATGTATTATAATTATCCCCACAAATCCACGAATATATACCCAACAGATTTCCCAGAAAACCACGATCAGGGTAAAGAAAACAGAAATGTCAATCTATTTATCCCAAATAGATGAAAAAGGAAGTCAATTTTATTTATACCAAAAAAAATCAGAACAATAATCAATATCCTGGCGCGGTCGCCAATTTTGTAAACGCCCCGGCTTCAAGTAAATGGCGTACGACGTTACAAACTCGGTTAAGGTGCTCTGAATAGAGATTTGTTACTGATATGGGGGCCCTTAAGAGGGCCTGGTAATGCGTTCTCTGAAGTCTTCAGAGTTGAAGATGTCCTAGAGCCTTGGATGGACTATAAAGAGCACTCTATTTGTCAAAATCGAACATCGTTGGGTTGTAACGCAGAGCCGCGTGTTACAATGTTATTGAAGTGGATATTCATTTTCAAGGTCACCACCTTATCGTTCTATCATCTGTGGATATCAGCGTATTAGGGTGAGCAAACTTATTGTTTTAATATATATTGCAAGAAATCTTAATTCAATATAAAGGCTGGTTTAGTTAACATTGAGGATACGGAGCAATTATCAGTTGGACCTGAGAAATGCAGTTTAAATACTAATTCTGAGGGATTCGTTTGTTCTAAATTAGATGATAACCATACTGAGCCCGGCATCTCAGTGGCTCTCTTATGGTATTGACCAAAGGGCCCCTACAGTCCAATTGTCCAGAAAGATAGAATAGAATAGAATAGAATATCTTTATTTGGATTCAAACCACACATATTCCATCAAATAATAAAATTGGAAATTGTACAATATATAAAAAATTATCACATCACAATAAATGTGCAATTAATATCATGTAGATAGGTATATCTTACTAGTTGTACAATACAATATATCAATATCAGAAAGTTCGACTGAAAAGAATAATATATACATTATCAAATTAGGAACAATTAATGTATAATTCGAGTGTAACATTATGCAAAAATTGAGAACCATGACTAGCAATTGATTGTATGTAATGTTAACTAATTAGAAGAAATAGTGCATAACATTTCAATTATAACAATACAAAACTTGGAAATAAAAATCTCTAGAAAATCTGTTTTCGATAACAATTATCCTTGTCTTTTATTCAACCATGAGAAAGTATTATCATAATCAAAAGAATAACAAATATCAGCAGAATTGCAGACTTTTTCAAGTTCAGTAGATAAAGTTTTTTCTTCCTTTCTAGCGCGCGCGGTTTGACATGGCTCCGATTTTGTCGCATTCCGATATGGAAAAAATTGTTATGGATCTTCAAAACTCCATGGAATTGATGAAGAATGAAATGTCCATATTGAAGAATGATTCAATTGTGAATGCAAAAAAATTTGAGCAAGTGGTGAAAAATAATGAAACTTTAAGTGCGCGTATAGTTGATCTAGTTGAACAGAATGAGACATTACTTGTGAAGCTAGACAAATTACAGACTGATGTTCAACCATGGAGCGAATTGGCCGATTTAACGGTGGAAGGTGATATGCTAGTTAAAGATAAATCAGCTGGTGAGGAAATACTAAATATATTAGCAAACGAAGTTTCAGCACGTATTAGCAAACAGGATCAATTAGTCTTATTTAATCTAGATGAAGATGCTGATGTAAAAGAAGTCGAGAAATTAAATACGTTAATAAAAGAAGAAACACATGCAGCTATTACTAAATGCTACAGGGTGGGGAAACGAGCTGATCGTCCAAGGCCGGTAATTGTCAAATTATCAAAAAGGCCGACAAATATGCAATTAGAATCGATCAATAAAAAGAAAGAGGAGAATCTGAGCTTTCACAGCATATTTATTGGACGGGACAAAACGTTCCTCCAACGGAAATTGGCAAAAGTAAAAAAGCTAAAGAACAATCTGGAACGGAAACCGCCAATATCTGATGAAGCAGTTAAACGGACTCAATCGAGTGTGACTGCATCATCAAAAAACGATGTATCGTTATTAACTGTTGTGGACAGAAAGGGGAAAGGAAGTATGGCCTCGAGGCCCGTGAAAAGAATAGTAAAGAAGCCATCAAGGTTGAATCAGTAAAAGTGGACACTTGTTTAGATAAGTCGCTATCTACATTTACTCTATTTTATGCTAACTCTCGAAGTGTTAAAAATAAGAACTTTTTACTGTGTAATTTTATAATAAGTAATGATTTCGACTTTATAATATTATCCGAAACTTGGCTTAACAAGGACATTAAAAACCATGAATTTGATATTCCTCATTATTCTTTATTCAGAAAGGACAGATCGCTGGATAAAAGAGGTGGAGGAGTACTCATTTATTGTAAATCTGTATTTAAGGCGAAAATTTTACATACTAGTGATGATAATGCTATCATTGATTTCTTATCTATACAATTTGATAATCTGATCTTAACAGCGGTTTACAGACCGCCGTATGCTACTTTATTTGATGATCAAACATTTACCAATTCTTTTCAATATATCTTTGATTGCCATGGCTATAATGTAGTGGTAGGTGACTTTAATAAGTTACAGGACTGTGAATTATCCAATTTTTTCTAACCATGATCTAAAGCAGATTATAAATGAATCAACTAGAGGTTCGCAATGCTTAGATCATGTATATTTAGAAATTGAAATGGTGAAATCGCACAGTTATGAAGTTGTCAATTATTTCAAAGAATTGGACCATAAACAAATTATTCTACAATGGAAATGCTTGAGTGGCATAACACAGAAACTAAGTTATGAAAATGCACACATGCACTGTTCCAGAATAAACTGGAATTTCTTTAGAGATTTAAGCATATTGATAGATTATGAGAGTTTTTGTTTCTTGAATACTGATGATTTTGTTTCCTCTGTTTCATCGTTATTATCTGTTTTATTTCAGGCATCTACGTTTACGGACATTATACCGAAACGGATTAATAGGAAATTGTGTAAACTAAGAATTAAACGAGACAATATAATAAAGTGTAGTCTTATTAACAGTATTAAACAAATGAGGTTAGATTCCATTGATAACGAAATTAATTCATCACTGCTAATAATTCGTCAAAGATCAGAACGAATTATTTTGGCCAAAATGAAGAGTAATCCTCGATTAGGATTTAAACTCCTCACAGATTACAGTAAATACAAGGAAAAGTTAAAGCTTATACTACCTGTGGATAAAACTGAGTCTGGATTTCTCTGTGAATTGGAGGGAGTATTTGCCAATTTGATATGCAACCCACAGAATGAGAAATCTTTTATAGAACTATCAGATCCTTTAGGAGGCCAGAAACCAGGACTTGTTATTGACAGTGATGAATTGATAAAATTGATGTTAAAAATCAAATCAAAAAAACAAAAAGATCACCTTGGTATTTCGATTGATAATTTAATTCAATTACCCTTAACATTTAGAAATGCACTCTGCAACTTTATAAATAGAATTTTGAATGATGGGAAATTACCAATTGATATATTAACGATTGTAGCAAAGCCGTTGCCAAAAGTTAGTAAGCCAACGTGCGCCAGTGACTATAGATTAATCTCTATTATCCCTTCGTTTTTGAAGATAATAGAACGATTGATACTTGATCATTTAGAACGTATGTTACCGGCTGACTTTGACTTATGTCAACATGGCTTTACGAAAGGTAGATCGACAACTACCAATATGCTTTCCATGTGGAAACATGTAATCACATTAGACGAGAATAATTTAGATGCATTAATTGTATTTATAGATATCTCAAAAGCTTTTGATTCTATATCTTTTGATGCTATTTTGAATGCGATTAGTTTGTTGAATATTGAACCGAATATTTTTAGATTACTTAAATACTATCTATATAATCGAAGAATGAGTATTCAAGTAAATGATTTGATATCAAAATCAAAACGAGTAACGAGTGGAGTTCCACAGGGATCAAGCTTGGGGCCAATTTTATTTAAAATTGTATTAGCAAATTTGGAAACTAAAATCCTTAATGGTCGAGTTTGCAAATTCGCTGATGATTTAAAAATAATCTTCCCAATTGATCCAAAGAATGTCGAATTCTCCAAAAATAATGTGACTTTAGATTTGTATGATTTGAGTAAATATTTGTTTACACTAGGGCTGAGAATAAACAATAAAAAGACGAAAGCTTTAAAAATAGGGAACAGAACAAACTTTCATTATGTTTATTTTCATGATGCAGTTATTAATGATGTGTTTGAGATTAAACTTATGCAAGAAATTAAGGATTTAGGCATAACTATTCAATGTACAGCTTCTGCTGAGAGACATATTGAAAGTATAGTAGGCAGTGCTAAGAAAAGATGGGCACTAATAAATCGAACTATTTTATCAAATGATATAAAACTTCAAATGTATATAATATGGATTAGACCGGTATTAGAATATGCTGTCGCTACCTGGAATCCATTAAAAAAGGATTGTCTAATAAGATAGAAGCTGTACAAAGAAAAGTTGTGAAACATATTAGTCCTACTTCTTGCACTATATACGCCTCTAGATTACAGTTTGTGTCATTGCAATCTCTGTGGTTTCGGAGGATGTGTTATTGTATAAAAGTTTTCCATTTGAACCAGTGGACTGGTGCCTATATGACTCCGATAAGGAAGAGTCATGAAATTGGAACTAGATCTGGACATATGGCAATATCTCCTCCTTTTGTGGGGAATGTAGCGAGCAAGTTATTCTCTTTCTCGAAAATCTACAAAATTTATAATCAATTGCCGAAGGGGCTTAGAGAAATGCCTCCATCTAAGATGTCTATTAAATCTATATTTACTGAACTTGAAAAAGTCTGCAATCCTGCTGATATCTTTTATTTTTTTGATTATGATAATACTTTCTCATGGTTGAATAAGAGACAAGGATAATTGTTATCGGAAACAGATTTTATTGAGATTTTATTTCCAAGTTTTGTATTATTATAATTGAAATGTTATGCACTAGATCTTCAAATTAGTTAACATTACATACAATCAATTGCTAGTCATGGTTCTCAATTTTTGCATAATGTTACACTCGAATTATACCTTAATTGTTCCTAATTTGGTGATGTATATATTATTCTTTTCAGTCGAATTTTCTGATATTGACATATTGTATTGTACAACTAGTGAGATATACCTATCTACACGAGATGAATTGCACAAATATTGTGATGTGATAACTATTTTAATATATATTGTACAATTTCCAATTTTATTATTTGATGGAATATGTGTGGTTTGAATCCAAATAAAGATATTCTATTCTATTCTATTCTATTCTATTCTAAAAGACATCTTAGATGGAGGCATTTCTCTAAGCCCCTTCGGCAATTGGTTATAAATTTTGTAGATTTTCGAGAAAGAGAATAACTTGCTCGCTACATTCCCCACCAAAGGAGGAGATATTGCCAAATGTCCAGATCTAGTTCCAACTTCATGACTCTTTCTTATCGGAGTCATATAGGCACCAGTCCACTGGTTCAAATGGAAAACTTTTATACAATAACACATCCTCCGAAACCACAGTGATTGCAATGACACAAACTGTAATCTAGAGGCGTATATAGTGCAAGAAATAGGACTAATATGTTTCACAACCTTTCTTTGTACAGCTTCTATATTATTAGACAAACCCTTTTTTAATGGATTCCAAGTAGCGACAGCATATTCTAGTACCGGTCTAATCCATATTATATACATTTGAAGTTTTATATCATTTGAAAGCAGTGCTCTTTAGGACCATAAAATTGACCAGATTATACAGTCAATGTTTCAACCAGATGTATAGGTATCAATATATGCCTCGATCTTGCATATAAATGCTCCACATTTTCTTAGAAAATATGGATTTTGTTCGTTCTTTAGTTTGCTTCATGTATAAATACAATATGTAAGGTCCAATAATTCGTGAATAAAACTATAAAATAACGCAGTATAAAAATATTTATGATATACTGTACAGTCAAATTTCCATCAAAAATTTATTTTAACAGTTTATTTTAATAATATTAATAATGAATTTATTTGACAACAAAGTTCACCAGCCGAGCAATTGAAATTATGATGTACAAATCAAAAGTTGGTTATATAGGGTTGAATGTAATTGATTTATATTTAGATATTATAACGTGTTTTATTACTATAAAAATGATTGCATTATTCAAAAATTTAGATTATTTTTAAGTGGTAATTAATTATAGTAATTATTATTATAAATTGCATTTGGCAATAAAGACCATCTGGCCTTGTAGAGACTCAAACCTTGTTAGTTAATGAGAACCCCATAGACGCCAAGTCGTTTTCATTCTTGATACACCGATGTGCTAGCATTCTCGTCCATATTTATTAAGTTCATACTACAAAGGCCCTTTGGTCACTAACAAAAGAGAGCCTCTGAGATGCCAGACACGTACAATCCACATATGCCACATGATCATATATTTTAGAACAACTAAATCCCTCAGAATTATTATTTAAACTATATTTCTCAAGTCTAACTGCTCTGTATCCTCCATTTTTTCTAAACCAGCCATAATGTAGAGGCTCATAACCTATTGTTGTCTGAGAACCCCATAGATGCCAGGTCGTGATCAGTCTTTATTTCTACTCTCATTCACATCTATTAAATTCATTCCTGCCATATCTTGACCTAATTTGCTAGTGTCCTCAAACCTAAGATTAGCTTCCATGTTGATCGTATTTATTTATTAATTTGATACTTAATGTTGGGCAATCGGAATGTGAAACCTTTTACGTTGCAAAGCACCTAAATAAATAACTTTGAAAGGAATAGACGTGAAAAACAGAATTATTGAATTACCTGTTCCAGAACGTCTCCAATATGTACGATGAAAAATAAGACTGTATTAAGAGAAATATATTGTGGTAATCGAGTAAACGTAAAATGGATGAAATAAAATAAATGCAGCTCGCCGAGGATATTACAACCAGTCACGTACAGACAACTGAAACTGAAACTGCGCAAAATTCAAAGTATATATACTGTCAGGTATTTAAACAAAGAACGTTCTAGAAAAATAAACGAATAATTTCTTTTAAAAAAATCATTTCAATCAGCCAAGGTGGTTTAAATTTTACAATTATTATCACTTTAATTTTGTCGGAGGAAATATCTTCCTCCACAATAATATTAGAATAAGATTTCTTGCAATATAAATATTATAACAATAAGTGAGCTCTACAATAAAACAATAATTGATTGCGCGGGTGGTGGTAGCAAGTCTTTAAATCAAGTTTGCGAGCTTAAATTAAACACCAATCCCATTGTTTTTAACCAGTCGTCGAACAACTGGCGGTAGTTTTGTTATGTTGTTCGACGACTGGTTAAAAACAATGGGATTGGTGTTTAACTCAAGCTCGCAAACTTGATTTAAAGAATAAGTGAGCTCACCTAAATACTCTGATATCCACAGTTGACAGAACGATACGGTGGTGAGCTTGAAAACAAATATCCATGTCAATTACCTGATGCAAATTCGAGATCTTTCTCAATAATGTGTATTAAGAACGCTAATGAGAAATTCTTTAATACTTTTTTAACAAAGACTTTTCAGATGGAACCATGCAGCAAAGCGTGAACGCAACTCAATAATTCAGAAAAACACAATCATTCACCAAGCCAAAATAATTTTGACAATATGTAAAAAAGAAATTTCCAAAAAAATTACAATATTTTTTATTAAAAACAAAATGATTTTGTGAAATCAGCGATAACATCAAGTGTCAAAAAATATTTGATTTTTTCCATATGAGGAGTTAATTGATCTCCAATATATTAATTAACCTCCACATACACCCTCATGTTTAAGATGTTTATTCTTTAATTTCGAAGTTGTCATTCTTCGGTTTCTTGATGACTCTGCCAGAACGAATTTCAATATTTTGTGCTGGTATTTCACTAGGTTTCACATTCATATTGCATTGTTCTTTATTCTCAGTCGTCTTGGTTTTAATCTTTACTTCTTTCCCACATTTATTTGGCTGTTCTTTTTTCTCATGCATTTTCGTGTCACACCTCGTCTTAGCTTCTTGATACTTCGATGGATACCGTTCCTCAGTCTTCTCCTCCGTCCATGTAAACTGTAGAATCCAGCGATCCAGTGCTACAAACTCTACTGTGCCATTTACTTCTAAAAATGCATTTTATCAGTGATATAATTGACTATTAATGACCCTTTATAGAACGGAGTCAGACAACTCTGTCTGTTCTCGTTAGTTATATATATATATATATATATATATATATATATATGAAATGCCAGCTTTAAATCTTAAGATACATAGGTATTTAGACCTTGGACTTCTAGTTTTTGTTGGAACTAAAGGCCCAATGGAGATAACTTGGAGCTTCTATTGGTAGATCTTCAAGTAATCTCAATGACTCCATAAACAAGTAATACTATGGATGTTCCTAACTGAGCTCTGTGTCTGTTTCGCATTGCCAGAAAAACTATGGGCAATTCATTTATCCAACTAGATCCACCAGTGCTGCGTAATGCAGCCTTCAGCTCCCTGTGAAGTCTCTCAACCATCACATTAGCTCTGGGATTATATGTACATGTGTGTATTATTTCTATCCCCATAGTGATCAATGATCTGATAAATAGTTCAGACATGAACTGACTACCACGATCAGTAGTTACCCTTACCGGTACACAATACTGCGACACCCAATTATGCAAGAACATAAGTCAGACTTCTTGAGCTGTCATGTCCTTCAGTATTGCTACATCAAACTGAGTGAAACGATAAATCACCGTAAGTAAATTCTTCCGGCCAGAAATTTCAGGCATTTCTACTAAATCAATATGTACATGCATGAAACGACCCGCGGGTATACCAATCGTTTTAACTTAGGTATTAGTATGACATGAAACTTTACAAGTTTTACAACGGGCACATATCCTTACCCAAGCTCATGTCTTTTGACATCTTAGGTCATGCATATCTATCAGTGATCATCCTGATAGTTGCCTTAATGGAAGGATGACCAAATTCATGCAGCTGTTGAATTGTCTTATACCTTAATTCTAAAGGTACATACGGTCTAGGTTGATTTCACATAGTAACCAATTATCTCCAATCTTCCTGCGTGTATACTCGGACTTCTCTGACAACACAGCTACTAAAGGATCAACAATTTGTACTTCCATCAATTGCTCGACAAAATCATTACAAGATACAACAACGTATACGAGTGACTCCGAACGAATCATATCTTCATCTGATACGTCTGGTCTACTGAGATTATCTTCCAGCACATTCTCTTTTCCTGGGATATGAGTAATGGTAAAATCAAATTCTGCGAGTCGGGTTATTTGTGAATTCACCAGCCGCGAATAATTTAGCCTATTCGCTTTCCCAAGGATACTTAACAACGGTTTATGATCAGTTAATATCATAAACTGATGTCCATCTAGATAATGCTCAAAATGCAACACTGCAGAATAAACTGCTAGTAACTACTTTCCAAGCGTATCATATCGCTTCTCGCGATCCTGGAGTTTCCGACTATAGAATCCAATCGGCTTGACTATACCATTTTCCCGTTGATGTAACACTGCTCCTATGGCTACATCAGAAGCAGTTGTGACCAGCTCAAACGGCTTAGTCCAATCCACATGTGCTAATGTGGTAATTTATCTTAACAGATATTTGGCCTTCTGGAATTTCTCCTTGTTGTCTTGGCTAAAATTAACAGGCCAGAACTTCTTGATTGTACTCCGTTCACGAACTAAATGCCGAGTTAGCGACCCCAAAATTCCATCTAAACCTGGTATAAAACGACGATAATAGCTAATCATCCTAAAACATCTTCGCAATTGGCGTACAGTTCAGGTTGTGGCACATCCTTGATCGCTTGGATTTTATCTTCCAAGTGTTTGATTCCATCCTTGAAAATAGTTTGTCCAAGAAATTTAACAGTAGAGCAACCAATCCTGCTCTTTTCTGGCTTCAATACCAATCCATAATGTTCCAACTTAGATAAAACGAAGTCCTACCTCCCTACATTGAATATATATAATGATGTCATTTATATACAACCTATCAAATGAACAGTATTGAAGAACTTCCTCCGTCAGACGCTGGAATGTCTGACTTGCATTCTTCTAAACAAAAGACATGCATAAGAATTCATGCGATCCTCCTCCAGGAAATCGCACTACGGCGAGCGATATAGATTCTGTCTCCATAGGTACATGATAGTACGCTTTCTGCAGGTCTAACGTAGTATAAACCTCATATCCCTGAGCAAAGTACTCTGGTTCGGTAGAGGATACGAATCGCCTTTCCTCACCTAGTTCAATAGACGATAGTTCCACAAACCCTCCATTGACCTGGCTCAGGTTTGGGAACAACCAATATTGGAGATGCAAAGTTGGAAGTTGAACGCCTACAAATTCCTTCTTCCCTCAACCGCTTAAATTCTTCAATATAAACCTGCTGTTTATGTTGTGCTTACGATTGAGCCTTCAGTGAACAGGGTAGTGGTTCCACCAACTCGATTTAGCTTTCTATGCCTGTGAGGGGACACCACTTGTACCAAATTTCCAAGAAACTCCATGAAATGTGGAGCCAGCTTATCGTCCAAAAGGAGTCAGCCGCAGTAAAGTAAAGTAAGTTAAATCCCTTCCGCGTAGCATTGAAGGGTAGAAACATGGTGAGGTGTTTCTCGATGACATCCACCAAGTCATCGGCGACGACGGGACTGGATAGTCTCACTAACCTAACTACTGAGGTCCCAGTCTCAGCATAAGTCACTATCCCAGTGCCTAGTCCAATGGTCCTAGATTTGTGATCTAAAGCGAGGTTAAAATGGACCATAAAATCCATCCCATTGATGTTATCCTTTATATCAGCGACCAAAAAATTCTACTTAAATGGTGATTTCTGCTCTACTGTCACTGACAATTCTTTAACTCCCTTAGATCAGAGGACACATAGAGTTTGGTTTTTACTTTTCTAGTCTTGGTCGGAGCTAAATGACAAATCTTATCTCTAAGTGCTCATATAAACCAATCTACATAGCTAGAAGTCCAATCATGACTACTTGAAGTTACTATTAGATCTCATTGCAATCTTAATGGTTCTCCATATACCAACTCTGCTATTGAAGTTCCTAATTGTGCCCTAAATCTGTTGCGCATGACTAGTAATACTAACTAATCGAATGGTGGAATTTATGGATGGATGTCCCAAATCGTGTAGTTGTTGGATAATTTTGGCGCGTAACTCCAACGACACATATGGTCGTGGTCGATCTCTGGACGTTTCGTATAAAAACCACTTCTACTCAGGATTTTGCGAGCATATCCTGGTCTCTTGGACAAAACTAACGTAAAGGGATCCAATCCTTGCTTTCGATTTGATTAACTAAATTGTTTTGAGAATTATCTAGATTCTTCAATGGACCTTGACTTATAAGCTCGAAATCTGCTTCATTCGGTCTGCTAAGTGCATCTGCTACCACATTCTCTTTACCAGCAATATGAGAGACAGTGAAATCGAACTTTGCTAATCGGGTAATTTGAGAGTTCACCCTGCGAGAGCAATTAAGCCTCGCGGTTTTACCAAGTATGCTGATCTGTAAATAATTTGAACTGATGACCGTCTAAATAATGTTCAATATGTAGCACTGCAGCATATACAGCACGAAGCTCTTTAGCAAAAGTGTCATACCTTTTTCTCGATCATTAAGCTTTCGGCTATAAAACCCAATCAGTCTTACTATATCCTTGTCTCTTTTCTGAAACACTGCTCCTATAGCTACATCTGAGGTATCTATGATTAGCACAAGTGGCTTCTCCCAATCTAAAGGTGCTAGTGTGGTTATGTCACTTGTCATTTCCATGGCCCTCTGGAATTTTTCTCGGTTTTTTGACTCAAGTTGATAGGCCAAGACTTCTTGATCGTGAACTTTTCACGTGTGAGATGGCCTGTTAAAGATTCTAGAATTCCGGCAAGAGCTGAAATGAATCATCGGTAATAGCTGATCATGCCCAAGAACCTTTGCAACTGGCGCACCTTCCAGAGCAAAGTTACGTCCTTGATAGTTTGGATTCCAAAGGTTTAATGTCGTCATTTTAAAGTACATGTCCAAGATATTCAACTGAAGAGCATAAAATTTTGCTCATATTGAGTTTCACGACTAATCCATATTGTTCCAGCCTGGTCAACACCGTTTCCAAATGCTTACGACGTTCATCACGTGATCGACTAAAAATAATTATGTCGTCCATGTACACCCCTTTTTAAATGGACAATTCTGAAGGACTTATTCAGCCAAACGCCGGAATGTCTGACTGGCGTTCTTCAAACCAAAAGGCATTCAAAGAAATTCATGCGATCCCCCTCCTGAAAATCTGATTGCGGTGAGTGGTATAGAACTTTCCTCCATTGGTATCTGACATTACGCTTTCTGGAGATCTAAAGTTGAATAAACCTCATTTCCCATTATGTCTCGGAGCAGAGTACTCTGGTGATGGAGAGGATAAGAATCAACCTTCGTCAAGGAGTTTAATAAACGATAATTTCTACTAAAAATTTGATTGTCCCGGTTCAGGTTTGGGAACTACCAATTATTGGGGAAGCAAAATTGGAATTTGACCTTTTATGCAATTCTATTCTTGGCATTTGGCACCGTCCATATTCACAATGTGCCTTACACCATCCGCGCGGTCCATCAAAGCGTTGACGCGAGTGACTCCCTCGACGTCTAGTTTTTCTTTCCCGACTCTGATGTTGCGAAATAGCTCTCGCTATATCTTCCATTTTTCGATGTATACCTGCAACTTCTCTACATTAGTAACGCATACTTTCTTGTAGCGTCAGGATGGCTTCGATATCTGCCATGCCTGGCTGCATCATAACAGAATCTGTCGTTACCGCATATACCTGCGGTTCCTGCTGTTTATACACCCCGTTTACTTGGTCAATCAACATTCATTGTTTCGATTACCTCTAGTGTGGCTCTAAGCCTGGATGGTAGCTCAGCAGTAAAAATAGAATCCACAACATCTCTAGATATATTCAACCCGGAAGCTATAGTACAAAGGCGTTCATAAAACTCTGATGTTAGTTGATACCCTATCTTTTATAGGCGTAATAATTCGCACATTTTTACGAACTTCCAGGCTGATATCTCTGTTGAATTTCAGACATTTGCAACTCAAATGCATTATACGGTTCTTCTTCCACAGTTCTGTTTCTAAAGTAATCCAAGGTGCTACTGAAGTTCTCTGGCAATGCCATCCATGCTGCAGCAAATTTTTCCATTGAGTTTATAATCTTGTAAGCTTTGAATAGCATTTGGTCACCCCTAATCCAAATTGAATGTTTTTCGGATTTATACGGTAGTAGACTGAATATTTTTGGACTGGTGCGGTCGCCATATTTTGTAGAGGCTCAAACACTATTAGTTAATGAGAACCCCATAGATGCCAAGTTGTTTCCAGTCTTAATACACTTATTTGAGTCTGATAAGCTATCATTCTCGTCCATATTTTTTAAGTTCATGCCTGCAATATCTTGAGCTAATTTGTTAGTGTCCCTAAACTTAAGATTCGCTTCTATGTTGATCGATCTTAAATATATTTATTTGATAGCTTTTTATTAGGCAAAGGACTATGCACTTCTTACGTAACAATACACCCGAATGAAATAATCTTGAAACAGATAAGACGCGAAAAACAGAATTATTAAATTACCTGTTCCAGAACGTCCCCAATATGTACGCTTCAAAACACAATGATAGCAGACGTATATTGTGGAGATCAAGAATTTGTAAACCAAAAATTTAGAGAATAACAGTGCAGCTTACTAAAGAAAGTCACGCCAGGTCAGGTACCGATTACCGAACTCTCAAATTACGCCCAATTTAAAAGTGTATGGACTGCAAAGTATTTAAACAAAATATGTTCTAGAAAATAAACGAAAAATTTCTTTTTAAATTATATTTGTCTCAATCAGTCACGGTGGTTCAAATTTATCATTAAATGTCACTAATTTTGTCGGAGGAAACCTCTTCCTCTACAGGCCTAACACTTGAAATGGTAAGATACAATTCAAATATTGGATTATTTAGTTGAATGAAATAGTGACTAACAACATATTTCACGATAAGTTGTTTGGGAGTTGTGAAATAGTAACACACATTAACTTCGTGTTAGTTTGTTCTGAGGATAAATAGATGTCAATTGTCTTGTTAAGAAACCAGTAGATTAAGGATTAGAGGAGTCAGAATAGAAATGCAGGATCTGCTGCCATCTGGTGAAGGAATTTAAGACTGTTAGAAAAGACTTTGAGCAAAATATATTTTGACCATTGATACATCAGTAGGCTTCGGTAGCTTTGCTTTGACCATTGATTCAAGAATGGGTACGTTATGCGCACTGAGTGTTTCGGATTTGGGAATCTTATTGTCTTCCTGGAACTTTGTGCACGATATTTTCTCATCATTGATAAATAGGTTTCAACTCTATTCGTGCATGTGCGGGCTTCCATATATGCACCGTTACCCTGTTAATCCGATATGTATGCATGATGTGCATTAGTTGGTGAAGATCTGCTAACCTTAATCTCCCCACTATTGTGATTTGACATCTTCTGACCATTTATACTTAGGTTCCATTCGATATTGTACATTTGAATGCTTCTAAACGTAAAATATAGCTTGGTTTTTGCGATATGTGTACATGAGTGCTCTTGTTGCTGCAGGTCTGAATGTCCTAGTGTCACATTATGTAATTGAGCAAGACGTCTTCTAATCATGTTTGTGTAAGTTGCTCTCCATTATTTACATTGTTTGCTAGGAAAATTGCGCCTTGGACAGGTTGGTCATATATCGTAATAGGATGCGCACTTTCTATCCCATGTTTACAAATTGTAGTCATTTATATAATTTAACGAACATTGGTTGCGCGAGTGGTGATAACAATTATTATAATCAAGGTTGCGGTCTTGATATAAACACCTGACCCATTAATTACTTACATATGTCAGTATAAACTAAGAATTGCCTTTTCTACATTAAAAATTGTAGTCATGTTTGTCCGATATTTATATGTAATGCGAACTTGGGTTTGAAGATCTGTAATTATTAGTTTTATAGTAGCCTAGAAAAGGATATCTTCGGGCCATAAATATTTGATTGTCATTCGGTATTGCAGGCTTTTAGACTTGAACAACTGCGTCTTATGCAGATTTTGTAGGACACGGTTATATGGTGTGGAGTTGGTTTTACAAGTTTGCAAACAGTTTTTTCTCTCTACATATTTGAGCACGATGTATTTTGACCATTGCTACATTATTTTGCAACGAAAAATAAATTTCTACGCTTCGGTACTTGTGCCTTGGCCATTGATTCTCGAATGGGTATGTGATGTGCACTGAGATAGGCGGATCTTTAAAGCTCATTTTCTGTCTGAATCCTTGAGCACGATGAGTCCAAATTGTTGCTTTTCTACATCGTTTAGTATGATTTCTTATTACGATGGATAATTGTGTTGCACTGAATATTCTTGATTTGTAGGTTTCGGCAACTTTGCCTTAGCCATATATATCCGAAATGGGGGCTTGATGTGCTATAGATATTGTTGGTCTGTGAATTGGATTGTTTCCCACGAACTTGAGTATAGCATGTTCTTACCGGTGATTTTTGAGTCTTATTCGATATTGTAGGTAATTTAGTATCTTATATCTGCATTTTAGCTATGTTAGCCCGATAACAATTCAAGATGTGCCGCAGACAGGGCTAGAAACTGCGCCTGTTTGCTTCGGAATCTGGTGCTCTCACCACTGAGCCACCCTGCTGCCCACTACACAATTTTCAGTCATATAATAACTAATGTAAATCAAAGTTACAACTAATCGTCCCCAATCTGCCATTACTGAACAGACACCACACTACATGGGGAAGTGGCATTGAAATGAACATTTATATAATTAAACGAACATTGGTTGCGCGGGAGGTGATAACATTTACTATAACCAAGTTTGCGAACTTGGTGTAAACAGCTGATCTATTAAGTACATACATTTTCGTTATAAAGCAAGAATTGTATAGTGAAGAATAGGCAATTCATCAAGTAGACCGGTTTCGTAATGTCCATCACGTAATGTCCCGAATTTGCCGCTGACAGGGTTAGAGCATCAGATTTCGAAACTGACATATCCAGGTTCGAGCTCTCTCCGCGGAAAATTCTGGATAATACCTGATGAGTTCCCAATAAGAACGAAACTGGTCTATTTTATGAATTGCCTTTTCTACACTAAACAAATATTAGTTTATACTGACAAATTTATGTACTTACTGGGTCAGGTTTTTATATCAAATTCGCAAACTTGATTATATTAAATGGGCAATAGGTGTTGTTGGTATGTGAAATGTATTGTTTCTACACTACCTTGGGTACAACGTCTTCTTACTATTGATATTTGTATTTTAGCCGATATTCTATATAGTGTAGTATCCAGCACATGCACCTTAGCTAAGTTATCCTGATGTATGTTCATGATGCGTCACGCCACATCTTTGAACACGGCGTCTTA
>JAQBSW010012238.1:0-17418 GCA_029291075.1 Eudiplozoon nipponicum | reverse complement strand
AAACCTACTTATGGCTGCCGGTATTGCACACTCACCATAGGTTTACGGCGTGAATTTTCTCACAACTTCATCATTGCCGAGGTCTCACACAATATAATTATCCTTGATTTCCTTTTGAAATTTCGGATCATTTTTAATCTTGCCGATCAAAAGATCATCGGCCCCTCCACCGGACTTGAGCAATGTTTTTGGACACTTGCCTCCGAGCATTTGGAGTTACAGGTCATTCAGCCAACCCCAGTGCATCATCCAGCGGAGATATCAGCAGCTCTTTGAAAATACAAGTCGGTTTTCGATCTCAAAAATTCAGAGCTACGAGTCTCCAACACGATGCACCATATCGTCACAGAAGGACAACCTATTGCACTCAAGAAGCGACCACTTTCCCCTGCTAAACTGAAAGCTGCCCAAGAGTAATTTTTAAAGCTTTTGGAAGAGCGAATCGTCAGACCATCGGAAAGTATATGGGCGTCACCACTGCATTTAGTCTCCAAAGCAAACTGATCGTACAAATCTTGCGGAGATTACCGTAAACTAAATTCAGTGACAAAATCTGATGTATATCCTATTCCAAATATTGACAACTTACTTGAAAAACTCAACGGCAGCAATTTCTTCTTGGTTATTGACCTCAGACAAGCCTACCATCACATCCAGGAAGCACCAGAGGATATTGAAAAGACTGGGCAACATACTTCGCGACGACTCTGCTTATTATATGTCATATATCGATGACATAATGGTATTCAGTCCAGACTTAGAATCTCATGACAAGCATCTACGAAATGTCCTCTCAAGCTTATCCAACCACGGACTCAATATCATCTTTGACAAGACACAGATTTCAACTACGTTCGTTGACATCTTAGGGCATCGTATAACATCACAAGGTATTCAACCTTTGCCGTCAAAGACGAATTGAATCAGAAATATCAAATCACCGAAGACTATTAGCGAGTTGCAGAAAATTCTGGGAGTACTAAACTACTATCGAAAGTTACTTCCGGACCTTTCACGACAACTTTATCCTTAATTGAGGAACCTAAGGAATCGAAAAGGACTTTGCAATAATTCCATCATTAATTGGTCATCCGAAGTCGAGGAATTACTTACATACGCCATCAACTCGTTAGCAAATGCCACAATGCTAACTCATCCAGATTTTCAACGACCATTTCTACTCAAGACAGATGCATCTGAATTCGCTATTGGAGCCTCTTTGGAACAAGAGATCGACGGAGTTCGGAAGCCTTTCAGTTTCTACTGGCGTACTTTTCAACCAGTAGAAACGAGATACGACACTTTCGGTCGAGACCTCCTCGTCATCCACGACGCAGTGCGCCATTTTATCAGCATCATTGGCAGTATCAGATTTGTTGTTTTCACAGATCATACACTATTAGTTAGCGCACTTCGAAACGAACTTCATTACAGATGCCCTTTCCAGGCCAGACATCTCTCTACAACCACATTCGCCGTCGCCATTCACTGTCAACTCCGTGACACTCAGTGAACCTGCACTAACGCCAACCCTCCTGCAAACGGCACACGGCGGTGACATTTACATTCAAAGATCAATAGCCCGTCACCCAGCCAACTTCATATACCGTCTCTGGGAAGGCTTACCAAATGTTTACTTCACGGATACGCAGCCCAACAAGCCAGTTCTGCCGACCAGCCTTCAGAGAAAAGTTTTCGATTCAATTCACTTTATTTTCTCACCCAGGAAGCCAAGCGACTGTCCGACTTCTCACAGCACGTTTCTGGGGTCACAGACTTAGGCAGAATGTTAAACGATGGGTCTCCGAGTGCGCTATTTGTGAGAAAAACAAGATCACACGACAAACTCGTTCTAAATTGCAACATTTTCGAAATACTTCTCGCCTAGCCATGGTCCACATTGACATAGTTCATCTGACAAAGGTTCAAGGTTTCAGCTACCTTCTAACTAAGATCGATAGATTTACACGTTGGCCTGCGGCATTACCTCTTGGCACCATTTCTGCAGACGAAGTAACTAACGGTTTTATCTCTGCATGGACATCCAATTATGATGTTCCCAATGAAGTCATCACGGACAGAGGCACTTGCTTCTCATCTGATCGTTTCAAAACTACCTTGCGGTACATAGGATGCATCTTACGCCAGACGACTGCCTACCATCCACAAGCTAACGGTATGGTAGAGAGAATGCATACGTTATTTTTCGCATTTATCTCACGTGGCATAACCAGCTGTTCTTAGCCAACAATTGTGTAGCATTATAATGTATGTCTCACGCCTGACCTCACACTGCATATTTTCGTATGACCAGCTACTTCGAGCTAACGCTTTCGTGTAGCAACACTAAGTAGTTATCACCTTCATATCATGGTACAGGCCACTTTTAATGCATATCTCAACTTCATCAATTGCACAGAGACCACCCTACAAATATCATAACCACAACGTTGAGCACACACTCTAGCTCCTTTGGTCGTATACAAACACACTGACGACAATCCCGCCTGCCGAGGTTTTAACTTAAACCTAGCAACTTCAGTGGCGATTAACCGCGGAATCCTCACCTTGCGGCTCCCAAATCTTACACTGCTCTATTTTGCCTCACGCGGTATGACCGGTCACTAGAGCTAACATTTTGTGTAGCAATTCCTAGTGGTTACTTGGCATCATATAATTGTTGAGGCAACCAACAAGCATACTTAAGCCCAGCATTTATGGTACATTATTTTTTTTGCTTAACTTGGTTCGAACTCTGTCATGCATTTTTTTCCAGAGAGGAAAGTGATGTAACGACACAAAGGAATTGCCGACATAAATCAAATTCAATTCGATTTACCTTGCCATAATGAGAAAAAACGAAACTTGCCGTTAACCAATAATGTGCAAGTGGCCATATATGGCTATTACATGGTCATTTAAGCACGTTGAATTTACCATGAAATTCAGTTGTCGCGATTGCCTTCTGCTGTGCGTGTCTCCAACGTGCTGTCTCCCACTTTTCACATACGCTGATTTTTGGCCTTAATTTACCATTTTTGAAAACATCAGTAACGCCAATCTTGTTTCTATACAACTAGAGAGACGAGTCAATTACTGCAGAACTTCATTGAAGTTACTCAGCGAGATTCCAGCGCCACAACAGAAGGAGCCACAACCCAAGTAAACCCGAGCTTGTCTAAAGAGTCTAGGAGTACTTCTGGACAACATCACACTGACGGACCTTCTCGGTATTTGCCAGAAAACGCAAGACTGATCCTATTAAGGGCCCCCCAACAGTACTAACTCTTTATTTTATGGCACTCTAACCGAGTTTGTAACGTCGTACGACATTTACTAATTGTACAGCAACAAGATTGACGTGATTGAAATTGACAATGTGTCTGAAGAAAGCCAAAAATCAGCGTAGGTGACGAAAGCAGGCAGCACGCATACGTAACGCACAGCAGAAGACAAACGCGAAAACTGACTTTCATTGTATATTCTCCGTGCTTACATAGTCTTGATTTGACTGCTCGCACACCATTGGTTAACGGCAAATTTCTTTTTTTTTCTCATTGGTGCCGCGTAAATTGAATTGAATTTTATTTACGCAATATGTTGTCGAATTGTTTTATGTCGTTACAATAAGTACTGCAACACAAAGAAACGTTCTCGGCATTTGCCAGTGAGCGCAGTTCTGACCTAATCAGGACCATCCAACAATAGCTGTCCCTAATTATCTAAGGTTCTTAACTGTTTTGTTGTGTTGCACGCCTTTAACTTGCAGCCGGGGTGTTTACAATTTTGTGTTTATTATTTATCTTTTTTATTGCAATTATATAAAGTTCGAAGGTCGTCCTATATTTTAATATTGTACATTCGTCGAAGCGATCTGGAGGAAAGTATCATTGGCTCTATCTATGCCACGTAAAATTAAGAAAGATTGAATATTGAATGAATTTTTTCGTGATTTTATGTTTAGAGAGGATCCTAATACTATAGCTACTATTAAACATCCTTGATTAGCCACACTTATTCGTACTTGCTTATATGCGAATGCCAGCGATTGAGCATTCAGGATTTTCTGATCAAGTTAGACTTATAGTTGTAATTTTAGATACTTTATTCATTTAAAAAATTGTCTGGATTTTCTTGTTCTCCGCATACATTGTGGTTATCGGATGTTGAGGCTCTTACCCAATTTCTCATTGAGAACGTAATTGGCGCAAAGTTCGGTCCATCTGTGCTGTGTGATACTTATAGCGTATTGAAATCGAAATTTAATTTGGATTCTGATGAGCTTGTCTTATCAGTATCTATTAGACAGCCTCTGTTTACTCCGACAAAAATAAATGAACTAATTTTTGACAAATTGAAACAACCTTTTCTATAAAAAATATAATTTATGGAATAATATACGGTTGAAACATTTAATGCATTATATTGTCATTGTACTCGATTTAAGTTCTGTATTTTGTCCTTTCATGCGTGATGTAGAGGTCCCAGACCTATTGGATGATGAGAGCCCCATAGATGCCAAGTCCGATCCAGTTTTAATGTCTGAGAAGTTAGTTTTCTCTTGAATTAACTGGCGTCCTCAAATTTAAGATTGGCCTCCATATTAATTAAAGCAACACTCAGCATGCAGAGTCGTACACAAGCCAAAAGTGACTAATGCTTCATTGTCATATAACCATTAGTCGTTCATTGTTATATGTGGACTGTAAAAGAACACTAGGTCGCCCGTTCAATCAAAATTGTAATGAGAAAATCATAAAGTTGCTACAAGTTACCAGAGAAAGTTAAATGCATCAGGCATAAAATACAGTAAACTCAAAATTAAAACTGAATTCTTTCATAATTTACTTTAACTTTGTTTTTATTTGGTTGCTACTAATAAATAGGTAATAATTGTTTACAGAAATGTCGTTGCTTATTACTATGTTTGCATAGTACAATAATTATCTAGATAGTTCCCTCCCACTATCTTGAGGTCAGTAATGAGAAATTTAATTTTTCTATTTTATGTGTTTTGAATCCCTTTCCAAATTGAACTTTTCGGGTGCAGCTTTGAGTGGAGCACATGCTTTACAAGTGTCATTTTATTTTTAACTAAATTAACATGTAGTTATCATCGATGCTGATCCGAAATGTCAGCATTGAGGTTCTCAGTATGAGATAGTGTAGAAGCCTCTATACTCAGGTACCTATCCAGTTGGACCCTTAATGTCCTCTGATTTAAGTTATTTATCCACGGTAGCAAAATGCGTATTTATGAAACTATAAAATATGAAACATGTAAACTTTGGCAAGCGCTGAACCCAGCGAGTTCAATCTACAGAGAGGTTTCCTTTTCCTAACCCTTCGAAAAGTGTTTACGTATGATTATAGACTCGTCGGATCCATTGTTTGTTCTAGTTGCACATTATTAGTGTTATTGGTTATGTTATATAGCAGATGTACCATGGCAGGCAAAAAAACCAAAGAGGAAACACTTTAACAAAAATTGATTGCGCGGGTGGTGCTAATAATTCTTTAAATCAAATTTGCGAGCTTGAAGTAAACACCGATCCTATTTTAATTTAATCGGTAGTCGAAAAACATAACAAAACTACCGCCAGCCGCAACGCACTGACGCGTTTCGACCTTCCATGATCCGTGCAACCGACATTTCCAGTCAGGTACAATGTATACAAGACTACTAGAGGTGAGAGCCGCATATCTAATTTTACTTTCCATATATATTTAATGTGGTTTGATCCTTGATAGACAGTTTGCCGTCGTACTCTGATGATGATCACGGAATGGCGAATCGCGTCAATGCGTTGCGGCTGGCGGTGGTTTTGTTATGTTGTTCGACGACTGGTTAAATACTATGGGATCGGTGCTTATTTCACGCTCGAAAACTTGACTTAAAGAAAGTAGGAAACACTCACATCAGAGAAAAAAATGAACGAACTAAAAATTACTGCGAATTAACAATAAATATACACAATAGGATTTAAAAAGTGTGTTCCGGAAATTACAATATTTTCATTTAAAAATAATATTTATTTGATTCAACAAGTCGTTTAATTCATTAGTTTATACCACAAAATATGGACAAATGTTCAAATGGAATCAGCTACGACAGAACATACAAAATTTCACTACAGACTGGGTATTCAAATGCTGCCCGGCGGGAAATAGTTCGTCTGACAGTTAATATATATATATATATATATATATATATATATATATATATATATATATATCCATATATATATATATATATACCTTCTCCTATATACTCTGTCAGACGAACTATTTTGGAAACCTATTGACTCCACCAATTCCATCGGCAATTCTATTAATTTTCAGAAGAACTATGTTATATTATTCTTATATCTCAAAACCAGCAGTAAATTCTGCTAATATGTACTTCAGCTCCTGATATTGAAAATAGATTGTTTTATCTAGAAAAATGTACTTTTCCAATAATAGAAGTAAAGAGATATTGTCAAAAGTATTGTTACTGTAAAATATGTTCGAATGGGAATGCATCAGACAAAATCAGTTAGTGAAGCTCAGACAAGCATCTGGTCTGTTATCAACTAAGAACGGATAAACTCAAAATGTATATTTGATTAAGTTAATTTTTACACAACACTGCATTGAGGACCTTATTGGAGTCATGCCAAAATCATCTTGATTATTGGTAACTCGTACGGCATTTTCGATCTTAAAAACCCTTAATTAAAATATCCATCGAAACAAACGCAGATATATTAGGCTTTCATGACAAAAATTTTGCAGACTAGCTTTCCTTCGAATTTTTAATCTGCATCCGATTGTGTATCTGAATCTGACTGTCGTGATTAGTGTAGGCGACACAAGATGTCTCTACCGAAGAAATTAAATTAAAATACAAATTTGATCAATATGGAAACACGGTTGATATGATAGCTAGATTGCTTAACATTAATTTAAAAAATCGTTTTTTATACTCCAATGTTGCATAGCATTTGATATATCGCGATAGCTGCTTTTAGGACTAGTTGGCAATTTTTGAAATGCTACAAAAATCTATTTAATAATATCCCTGCCAAGGCTATTTTACTTCTGAAAGATGCTTGCACTAATTCGTCGGTCTGTTTCCGTATTATTACATGTCTTTCCGAACCATAGGCATTTGTTTTAATGTTCGATCAGAATGTGCCATTGTCATAAAATTGGTGAACTAGTGCTGACGATGCATTCTTTGCTGACGTCCATAAAGTTTACTGGACTGGAAAGTAGTTTATTTTCTAGAGTATGATTAGGATATTCTATTTTTGAGGCTATTGTAGACATTAACTGTGCTTAAAACGCGTCTATCGGGCATATTGTAATGCTAAAAACCTGTAATAAATTCACTTGTGATAATTTAATTCAACAGTTTAAGATTAGTCTGAAAATCGCTCTATTATCATACGTAACTGAATTCACTTATTTGGGTTCCTAAGTGACATCGGACAGTGAGGCTTGTTCTAGATTTTTCAGATGTTTTAATCCTGTTGTAGCCTCCTTTGAAAAATGGTGCTAATTAATGTGGAACCTCTTGTCTGTTTGTCTAATCCTTAAATCCAGTCATCAGTTTTGGTATACAGTCCATTTGCTTTCATGCCGCGGAGTCCAAAGTTGAGTTAATATTACCACTACAACTCGGAGATCTTATTGAAGCGATACGGTTTAGGTCACTGCCAGATATGTGTTAGGAAAGACAGCTCATGAGTAAAATTTACAAGCTGACTAGTTTGATTCGGCCACTGAATTAAGGTACCATCATTGTCAAACCAAGTTAACTAACGCCGAATAGAACGACCAGATCACTGTCTGTGAAAGCCTAGTAAAAATTTTGCTCGATTGACTTCGAGAGAACTGCGCTAATTTTCTGGAATGGCTTCAGATTTACGCTTTGTGTCTGGTGACCGGGCACTATTTACAATATCGTTTGGTATCCTCACTACTTAGATGCAACGTAGTTGGTACAAAATGCAGGTGTTGTATAAGAAACAAGATCTTTTAGAGAGACCTGACTATTTTTCTCTTATTGAAATGGATTTGTCTGGAGGGATAGGCAAGATCTCTGTTTATGTGATTATGTAGCTTTAATAATTTGTTAATTTTTAAACAAATAACACATTTCTGTTATTGCTGATGGTTTTGAAACGTGTTTAATATATAAAGGGAATGTTTCTCATTTTCTTTTTTGATTTACAGCCTTATGGTCAGCTATCTGGCACACAATTTACTAGAAGCAGACTTTCAGGGCGACTTTTCGAAGCACAAGTCTAGGCTAACCGATATTTTCTTTCCAAAAAGCACAAGTGCTGCGATTAGCAGGTCAGCTTGTTAGAAATGCTTTACGAGTTTTATACAGTTTTTTTTACTTTTCTATGAGGAAAATTGCCTACATTTGTCGTCTTTATAGTATTTCAGATCACGAATGGTTCTTTTTAAGCAGTATACTTTCTTATTCGAATATATAATTTAACAGCTTAAGAATGTCCTATATGCAATAGTAGACTGTGGTTCAATACAATATACAATATTTGCTATTTATTCTGATAATAACAGATCTTGCTGAACTAATACTATTGCCGTTTTCAAGTAATGTTACCTGGAATTATAATGAGATTATTTTAATAAGCAAAAGTGCAAGAGCTCTTATTCCATGTTTTAGAAAAGATACTTCAGCTTTCAATGTGGTCTTGATGCAGATTTCCATCGTTTAGATTAAGAGCATGCTTGTGTTCGGTAAAAAGGAGCTACCTAAAGATTTCCTTGGAGATTTAAATGAGTAGACTCTGGCTCACTTATGTAATTGATTTTCTAGTTAATCAACAAATGTAACAAATAACTCACAATATAAAATGGGGTAGGTCAGATGATTTTAATGAAATGGCTTACTTACAAGCTTCATTAAATTTGACTGAATGTTGCTGTGGGATTCTTAATAACAAAATAGATAAATACGCTAGTATTTAGACTTTCAGATATGGATGCAGTTAAAAGGTAAGCTGTTTGTATATCCTACGACAAGCTAATACTCAATGAAGCCAACTTTCCTACAGGTTTTTTGTAAAACCACGCGTAAGTGTGCTATCTTAAAAATAATACTATGATACAAATACAAAAATCGAGCATATAGATCTTTCACACGGCGAATCTATAGTAGCCTATTTAAATTAAACAAAATGAACAAGTTCTCTATATTGAAATCTCTTAAGCGCTAGACTTCCAACTTGTTTTGCTCGTTGAATTTTGTCTAGGTTAGTGTGAATAGGGTGTTCCGTAATCAAATTACCGATATCGCAAATAATAGCATCCGATCAACAGTTGACGTGCTTACCTCTCCTGTGGTTTCAGGCAACCGCCTGAATTGGTTTGGCCATCTGAAGAGCAGGATTATAAATTAACTCTCTCAAACAGTGTCAAAGCCAACGAAAGCGATGTTCTTTAGCAAGGTTTAATAGTGATGAAACGTCAAAGAACGGCTGTATAGAACTGGTTGTTTCGTAAATTTTGCTCATCTGTCAATTATATAAACCGTATCGAGTGAATTCATTAATTAACAAAGATTTCTAGGCGCTGATAGCTGTATTGTGCCATCTCCAGTCTCTGCAGCACAAAGTAAGACCAGCGGTATGCTTGATTTAGTTCTCAGTGGTTGCACAGTTTCCAAAAGCAATGGCTGCATGGCTAATAGATATCGAAATTTAGGAAGAAGCCGATCTCTTTTACGTCAAAGATCCTGGGTAACCAAAATAATTGACGACCGGCATCGTTTAGATCTTCGGCTATGGATCGAATTTGGCAACAGCGACTGCTCTCGGTCCATTTAGCTTTAGTCTGTAACGGGTAGACAATTCTTCAGCCTAACTTTTCTCTCATTGCATCTCGTCTATCTTTTTTGTCATCAAAATATCGTTATCAGCGTAATCGAGGGCAACATGCATTAACGATATAATTTAGCAAATTAGGATAAATGACACATCTTTGACAGATAGCAGAAGGTTCATAGAGTCCCTTACTCGTACGAATTGATGCCGAAGATTCATTGTAACGGACTTCAGACACTTTTGGCTTGGTCATCATCATTTAGCTTGATTCGCTATAGACTTACGCGCGACCAAAATTTTAAAGCAATTGCGTAGTCTAAGAAAGAAACAATAGTGGGGCGTTCGTATCGGTGGTGCGATTGATGAATACGATTGTGTGTATGAGTTTAGTTCAAACAACCTATTCCCGGACGAAAACCTAGCTTATGTCATCAAATGCGCTCCTGACGCTCTTCAAAAATCCTCCTAATCATAACAACAGTGACCGTAGTTGGCATGAGTGCCAGTACCACAATTTCAGTTGATTTGTACCACAATGGCACTTATCTACTCATTTGGGATTGACTCCTTTCGAATTTCAGTAATTAGTTTTTAATGATCCTTCCAAACCTCTATTTCACTGAACTTGAAACCATAAGAAAATAGACCAACAGCTCCGTCAAACTCGCGGTCCCTCATCGGACCGAAAGTCTGTCGTTTCATCAAATTTAGGACTTCGTTTTAAATTTAGTAACTTTGTTGAGTGGTCGTTTCATCTCTAACCACGTAATTTGCAGAATGACCATTGCTGGTATTCCAGATTTGAACGCAAAATTCAATACATTGTTAAGAATCAATGCTGTTCTCAACATATAAACGAAATTAAACCATTTCTGATCTTCATCCGCCACATGATTCAAAGTAAAGCCCCTTACGAAACTTACGAACCGCGTTGCGATGTACTGTTAGTTTAGCAACAGATGACGCATTGCATAGATATTCGGACGCAATGTGGGCTTCTTCATAGAGCGGGAGTCAATTTCATTCTATCTGCCATAAGACAGGCGAGACCCGTTAATCGAATCTGTAAACACCCGTGATACACTCTCGCATCCTAGAAGTAAACAACCGATGGTTATCAGAATGTGCTTTATCTGAGTATGATGGCATGGCATCGTCTCATATGCATGGGTCACATCGTTGCGCCTTGTAGCAGGATGCCGTTTGTGGGACTGGAATGTTGAGTTTACATAAAGTTAAGTCTAAGAACAATATTTGATAGCTTGGTACCGTTATCATTTATATTACCAGTCCGAGTCCATCTTCCAACAGCACAGTGTAGACATAGTTTGGTGTTTATATTAAGAGTAATCAAGAACCAGTTTTCTTACGCGGAACCTAGTATAGACCAAACGAGAGTTTAGAGGTCTCTAATGAAGAGATATTGCTATAATACTAGACAGTAAAAAGCGACACCATACCTGGGTAGATCACTCGCGTTGGAAGAGCAGAAGTGTGGCCTTATTTCTTATACGGGTCTGCATGAGACACTGTGGAGTGCTCAAAACGATTATTTTTCGCTGGAGACAAGCAGTGTAGATATTACGCTTGTGCAGTTCAGCGGCTATAAAATATTAAATTGTTCGCGAAGCTAAAGAGAATTGATAAACTAATTTTGTGTATAAGCTACGCACGAGGATCAACAAAGTAGACTGGAAGTCAATCGTACGTATTTCGAAGCACTATCTATTCCGGGATAAAAGAGGAAGCGTTGCCAGTCGCCTTCCTACTTATTTCGTGAACTCGTGCGTGTAATCACGATATTTTACGACCTGTACAGCCAGAACGGTGAGGCTAATCACGCACATACTGAAATCTGATTGGATGTTTTCAGTTAGCACTATCATTATTTACTCTCCTATGGGTACACAGTGAAATTGGTCCTTCATCAGATTAGCAAGAAGAGCCTTAAACTCTTGAGGCTCCAATTTCAGACCCATCCACAGTACCGTATTCTTGTTTATCTGCCCTATGAGGCTCATCTGATTAGGCGACAAAATAAATAGTCATAGAAAGATTTCTTCTCATTGCTTCAGAACAAATATATCTGGGTCATTTATTACAATGAATTGGACTGACATTATGGAAAACAATAGTACGGTATCAAATCTGTAATTCCTGACTAAAAGCTCTTTTAATTGTGTTATAAAACGACCAATAAAACAGTGATGCTTTGATATCTAAATGTTTACCAACACAAATTTCAATCCTCTTTTACTTATGTCGATATAGAAATTAATTCAATCAGATTTCTTGGCATACCTCAATAAGAGCGCTTATTTCTGTATTTCACTAAAATTGAAATTTTGTAATACTGTATTTTCATTCAAGCGAGATTGACTCTGATGTGCAGAACATCATAAAATCCACACTTCTTATACTTAAAAAAGTTTTCTTCGTGAGCTGTTGTATTATTTATATAAAAGGTTTAAATAGCAGACATGCATAACGGCGAATTTTCTTTGGATTGGGAATATGGGGTTGTTACATTTGAAGTCACTAATGATTTCAAGGAGCTTTTTAGATCGGAGAATTATTTTGATAGAGTTAACAGTTGACGCAGAGGATAGTTTACATCATTATATGGCACTAAAGTTACACGTCATGGAAGCAAGGTATTGAAAATTACATTATTTTAATTTTTTCCACTAAAGGGTCACTTTTCATGCAAGAAAACTTATTTTTATCTTGTACGGATATAGTAAACATAAGCACAAATTATAATGTGTTATACGCCTTTTCTAGAAAATATGGTGGGAATGCTAGCTGTGAAAATGAGTAATCTGTTGTGTAGATGGCTCTGTTTTTGTTAATATTGACGGAATCAGCATCAACGCATACTTTGCGCAAATATGCAGATGATTTTAGAACAAATGATATTTTTGAACAATATGTTGGCATTGTTTTTCGTTGTTTGAAATTAGATGTCAATTTTCGCTTAGTGTCCAGTGGGTTATTGATTAACTAGAGGGCTTTTGTTTTACAAACTGATGAAATTTCGCATCACACCTGAAAAGTTATTCTTATGGTCATATGAATATCTGGCAACCTCTCAAATGCACAATTGCTCACTAAATTTCTTCTATTTACTTGTTCGTAATAGGCAATTTTACGGTTAATCACATTTCCTTTGTCTATTTAATGGTCACGGTTTGATGTACGCTGATATATAGATTTGTGCAGTTGTCTTTTTACGAACTATGTTGGTATAAATTTGGCTTTTCGTTATGATAAGGAACAAGATTACATTGACTGTATGGGTACTATCTATTTCGAATATATTTAACGGCGAGGGTAACAAATTTTTCTTGACATAATAGTTGTTCAATTTAACTTAATCTTACAACTTTTTTCGGGATTCACATTTTAATTGAAATATGAGACTATGAGCTTTAGTTTTGCAATGCGGAGAAATCCAAAAGTTCATTGCTCCATTTATAAATATAAAATTCAATTTCATTCATTTTTGGACGCGTAACTTGTTAATTTACTTGCTGCGAAACTTGCAAGCTAATCTGATTTTTTTCTATTTTATTTTAAAATAATTAATTCTGGAGGCTATTTGCATGCCTTGTGCAGGGTAGTTAATTGTCTACGCCATCTAAATGGTTGTTTGTTTAACGCTGACTTTAAAGTATTATAAGATGAATGAAACTTTATATACTAGGCCATTCTTTTGTCTTTAATGAGGCATTCACTACTAGTGGCCAGGACTGGTATTGAGACTGGAGTATATGCCACACGGGGCAACGAAGAACTGCGCAAATCTGGAGCCAAGTAGCTTAATATTCAGTTGCTTGCTTAATTCTGCCAAATTGTCAAGACTTGTCTAGAACTCATTGTGTAAATCCGAATCTGTTAACCGGTTTAAAAACTTTACACAATACACCGTATAAGATGAAATTGACAAAATGAAATAATCTGGTGCATCTGTCAACAACGTTATGATCAGGCTCAAATTAGTAGATTGTTTTCATTGATAACATAAACTGTCAATATGGTTGCGTAGTAGTACAATAATTGTTTACTATTCAGTCCAGTACATAATGAGTTCCCAATAAGGACGAAACCGGTCTACTGGATGATTTGCCTTTTCTACACTATACAATTCTAAGTTTATACTGACATATGTAAGTAATTAATGGGCCAGGTGTTATATCAAGACCATAACCTTGATTATAGTAATTGCTATCACCACCCGCGCAACCAATGTTCGTTTAATTATATAAATGTTCATTTCAATACCACTTCCCCATGTACTTACTACTTTACTTTACTGGGGCTGACTCCTTTTGGAGGATAAGCCGGCTCCAGTGACATTTCATGGAGTTTCTTGGGAATTTGGTACAAGTGGTGTCCCCTCACCACTTCCCCATGTAGTGTGGTGTCTGTTCATTAATGACAGATTGTGGATGGTTAGTTGGAACTTTGGGTATAAATCGATGCCATATGAGCACCACCTAAAGGAAATATAGACTAACCAAGTTACATTAGTTAGTATATAACTGAAAATTGTGTGTGGTGTACTGTGCTGCAGGATGGCTCAGTGGTTGGAGCACCAGTTTCCGAAGCAGATGTGTCCAGGTTCGAGTCCTGTCCGCGGCAAATTCTGGCCAGTACATGATGAGTTCCCGGTCTACTGGATGAATTGCCTTTTCTACACTATACAATTTTAAGTTTATACTGACATATGTAAGTAATTAATGAGCCAGGTGTTATATCAAGACCGTAACCTTGACTAGAATAATCGTTATCACCACTCGCGCAACCAATGCTCGTTTAATTATACTATTCGGTGTGTCACTGGTTTGAGCCCAATTAACAGTCCTGGCAATGTCTGATTATTTGTCAGACGTGAGCGGTCCAGGGTCTTATAGATCGATTATCTTTCAAACTGCGATACTTCGAGGCTTGCGTCCTATAATCATTAGCTATTCACAATAATTGAGTTTCGTTAGCCAATTAGTGGCCAACTCGAAACACTGTTAAAGATTGACCGCAGTTTCCTTGTTTTGAAATATTTTTATAATTATACTTACTTTGGATATTATATATAGTTCAGAATTTGCCTTGACATTTGTGGCTGAATTGGGATTATTTCTTTTTAGCCAATATTTTTTTCGGTTTTTAAATGCGCGTAGCTAAACCCATGTACAACATATTTATCGAATTTTAAATGACTTGTTTTTGTTTTAGACACAGTTCTGAATATGAAGAATTTTGGCGGTTTTTGTCGAAGTTGCAGCATTATTTTGCTGCAAAACAGAATGCAAACAAAAGTAATATTTAAATTCCTAGAGGTAACAATTTTGTTTAGACAAAACTCATGATACTCAATCAACCTTTGACCGGCGATTTCGCTTGAATATTCGAACAAAAAATTATCGTCTTGAGGATTATATGCGTCAGCGCGATGTTGGTTGTAAGTCTACAGTTTTTGTTTGCAAGAATAGTTGTACTTGGATCGCTTTCTTCAAATCAATTTCTTACTATATTTGCATCAAACTATCTTTTATATTATAATAATCGTTATTCCTGTAATTCTTAACCACGAATTTTCCTATGTTTAAAATATTTAATGATTATTCTTGAAATAAACAGTAGTCCAGTTAATTCGCAGATATAGTTTAGCACGAAAATGAAGACCTCCCACATGCGAATAAGCCAAAGTTACTGAGCATCATCACAAGATTCTATCTTCCAATAGACTCCGACAGATTTTAGCCCTTGAGAATGACTAGTAAGATTACGATGCGCTTGATCAGGTGTTCGTTTTCGTAAATAATATTTTCCAGTCATGAGTTTGCTAATCTGATCATTGTGGTTCTAGACACTCACCCGAATGGTCTCGGCAACCTGGCGAATATGATACGTAAGTGGCCTTCTGGAACAGATCATTAATCAAAGCAGTGGGCATTTTAATCAAGTTTCCATGATAGTGATATAGCAGAGTGCGAGAAAATAGAACTTGTCGACTTGTGACATTTTGGTTTCGATTAAAGACACTTAAAGCCCAGTTATCTAAACGGAGCCGAGTGAAATCATCGACAACTATAGTGGACTATCTCTTAAGCCTACAATTTGTAGCGTAACTGGCTTTATGATCTTTGATTTAGGGTTTCGTGGAATAGGCCGGCAATTCCACAGAGGGTTGCCTAACTTGCCAGAGGCAAGTTCTTTAAGCTGATTTATCTAGTTATCATAGTTCCAAGATGGAAGAATTCACTGAAGATTTACAACAGTGTGCTGTTAAGCTCGTTTGTAGACTTCGGATAAACATTGGCTATGACAATTATTTTTGAGTTAAAGCTGAACGTCTTACCGAATGATCGCTTCTTGAGAGCAATTAATGGCTCTCTAGAGCTCGTTTTCATTTTTATCCTTGAACTCCATTGTCATTGTATTCAAGTTTTGCTAGCCAACCACCGCCACCGATCTTTATTCCTTAGAAAGTTGCAAAGACCTCAGTGAGAACTACATTGAGAACACAATCATGAACATTGACGCGTCATTGTTGAGCGCCAGAATCAATCGCTAAAGATTCAGCTAGCCATTAAAATTACGAGACTACGGGACTATGAGCCGTTGCATAAGGATTCAAGCAATTTACTGTTTTAGTTTGAATGTAATTATATAGCATAGCTGGCTATGCCTTTTCTTTCGAAGAAGACTCGGACGCGTCTAATTAGCCTGGAAAAGTTCCGACGATACTGATGATGCAACGCGGGAACGCAATGGAGTGCAAAAAATAAATCCTCAAATTCTATTCCTGACCGGGTTTCTGTTTGGGTTGGCCAGTTTGTCTCTACCAATCATCACGAGTTCTTCCGAGAACAATGACTGTGATAATTTTTTCTTTAATCCAAGGCAAACGTTCGCAACGATAGTTGGAATGAATGCTAATGTTACCTTTTTTATGATTTGGAACAATTACATCATTGTTCTATCCATTCAGGACGGATTCCTCTCTTCAGATGGCGTCATTAAGTTAATACAGGTTTTTTTGAGAATTTATTCGATCAAATATGGAAAGAAGAGGTTAATGATTCTGGTAGCTTTTCTATCTCTCATGTGACCGCAAGTCACCTCCACTGTATTAAATGTAGCACTTTATTACATTTATTTAAAAAAGTTGAAGTGTCTTTTTATCATTAACAGCGCCATTTACTGTTTGTGCAGGATTGAGAAAATTTTGTAAGTGCTCGATCTGTTGGACCTCAAAAACTGGAGGCGCCCACACCTCATTGGCAGATTGACCACTGTCCATACGAAGGATCTGAGCGTACACATTGAAGTTTTTCATTTCTACGTTGTTTTTAATCAGATACAATCTTTAAGCAGGTGTTAAACCTCATCCGCTGGCTGGCTAAAGCAAACTCGTGCCTTGATAATAATCGTGGAAGGTAGAAATGTGCCAATACGATAGTTTTGATATGTTGAGTAATTGTTGGGATACAGTGGGATTGGTGTTTATCTCAAGCCGGCAAGCTTGATTCAAAGAATTGCTATGAATAGCCACTTAATTTATATTTTG
>JAQBSW010012237.1:0-17418 GCA_029291075.1 Eudiplozoon nipponicum | reverse complement strand
GAATCCGGAGGCTATAGTCTGCTAGATGTGCGAATAGATTGTCGATATGCTGCATATGTTCTGATATTGAGTTGGGAAATACCAGAAAGTCGTTTAAGTAGGGCATTACAAATGGTAGACCGTCAAGTATTTCGTCCTTAACGCGTTGAAATGTTTGAGATGCTTTTTTTAAGACCGAAAGGTATATAATGATATTCGTGTGTGCCACTTCTGGTGAATCTGAGTACAGTATACGAAATACAGTCTTTGTCCATAGGGACTTGATATTAGGCTTTCACTAGGTCGCGTTTTCAGTACGCAGCATGACCGATAGCAAATCTGAGTAGGTCAGTTGGATTTGGCAGAATGTACGAATCAGACTGTGTGCAAGAATTGAAAATACGATAATCCCCGCACACTCTGGATGTTCCGAGTTCACTCTTTGGTACCACTACTGCAAGCGACGCAAATGGTAAGCCGGATTGTGCACAGATTCCTTGTAGACGTAGCATGGCGAATTCCTGCTCGGCGGCCTTATGCTTGTGTTGTGCCAACGGATGTGCTCTGGGAATCTGAGGATGTGGTTTTGATAAGATGATGCGATCATCTGTGATGGCACGCTTTCTTTTGAGATCGGGCATAAAAGAGATGGCTTTGAAATTCACTTCATGTCGTTTAGAAAATCGTCCAATTGTGGTACATGAGGAACTGGAGGAATTAGCTGAATCGATGAGATTGCTTTGGCATGGGTCGTGTATTTGAGCGCTGATGATAGCAACTGATTGTCAGCAGTGCGTATCTCTCGTGTTTTGTACGTACAGTGACGTTGAAATGTTCGTGGAAGTCACTTTCGGTAAGTTTTGTTTCGTGTTGGAAATGATATAAGGATATTTGAAACATCGTTTTGAGTTGTGTATTCGTACCCCAAACGTCGCTATGCTGGAGCCATTAGCGCAGGTAAGACTGATGGTGTTGACTAAGTGGGTGGGTTTAAAATAATTGCGGTGGAATACGCTGACATCTGAAACAGTGTCTGTGAGAAATAATTCGCTAGTGTCTGCGTCACGGACGAGGAAAGTTGTTGATAGTGGAAACTGACGATGAGACTGGTTGCAGGCATTTGGGTGTTTGAAGCATGACTTGACTAAAGCCGTCATTGTTAATACAATATTTTGATTGTCTCAACCACAAAAGCAACGTGCTTCGAGACATAAGACGTCGGGCGGCCAAAGGTTTTTGAGCGTTCAGCCTCTATTGCCGCAGAGCTTGCTGAACTTGGCAGTTTTCCGAACCATCCATGGGCGGATCATCCTGAATTGTTTAAGTTAACAGCGCCTATCTAAACTCCGCGTCGGTGTGCGGGAATCTGCAGTCATTTCTGAGGCAACAGCGCCTAGAGTGGCCATAGCTGCGATGATTCGGACACCACTCTGCCGGAGCTCTGCTACATTGGCACGGCCTCTGCACGTCGACCTATTGGTGCTGTTTAGGGATGGTGGTCGACGCTGGTCATGCCTGCTCTGGTCGAATCTATATTGGACGGCATTGACCGAGGCCGAGTCTGGCCTGACGTAAGGCTCTCGAGCAGGCTGAAGAGGCGCTTATTGATGAAATTAATTTGGACTGACGATGCTGTAGATTAAGGCTCGCACAGGAGCGAAGCGATGCAAACTGGTTCTGAGGCAGGTTAGCGGCAGTGGTGTTTCTTCTACCACTTTTCTAGGTGTGCCGAAAGTACGTCGTCATGCACTTAGACTGACTCGCGCAGAAACGTGGTCATTTCTTGGAATACCGGAGGAAGCTTCTGAGTGAATAGTCGTATCGAGTTTTTTTCGGTAGATTGAATTGAGAGGTTTACATCTCCATCTCCATAAATAGTTCGGAAAGCGTGCGCCTACCTAGGGCATATGGCTCATCAATCTGTAAGCCTGTATTCCCGATTTGTTATCAGGCGCTGCTTGACGGCGCGTTGCAGGCTGTGCCATGGCTGCGAACATGTTTCCGTAGTATATTGATGCAAGATGTCTTTGAGACCAAGTTTGAAGGACTTTTGGATTGTCTCCCAAGTCCTCAAAAAGATGGAACCCTCTTCTGTTATACTGGACACATTGGCCAAAAAAGTAACATTGTCAATTCACATGTTAATGTATTCTGCAGCGAATTGGCATATCTTATACTGGGTCCAAGGTGGTGCGGTTTATGCTAGCTCAAGCACCGTATTTGCATTTGATTCGACGTCATCGAGTACAACGGGCAGAGTTACATCGTCGTCACCCGTCGTCGTGTGCTGCCTTCGAGAATTGTGATCTCGTGAGAGTGGCTCACTGTATTTTGTGGCTCAGGATTTGTACCCTTGTGTGTTTTCCTCGCTTTTCCGGATTCACTCTTCTGTGGTATTAATTAACAATTAACGCATATATATCCTATTCGTGTAGATATGGTGAATGTGTGGAACGTGTGATGTATTATAAAAATTGTCTATGTGAGGAAAAAATCCCAAATTACGTGATTAAGCGTTGGAAAAGTATCAATCAGCATCAATCAGAGAATATTCATCGGCGCATTCTTTAAAATGTCATCGAAGAAGAAGAAACAAAAGCGGATAGCTACAAAATTAAATGTCTATCTATAGAGTCTAAACTGCAGATGTTGGAAGATGAAATTCGAATTAATTTTTTAAAAGAGATAGCATGGATTACAGAAGGTGCGAGGAAGAGAGAGATAAAAAAACTAGCGCGGAATGCAGTGCAATGTTCTAAGCTCAAAATATTTCCTGAGAATCCAGGCAAATATATTTTTAATTACACCGACATAAATCTAACGAAACATCAAAATGAAGTTCTCTCTCTTGGACCGAAATACTGCATAACAAAAACAAGAATAAACGAACGTGAAGAAATGCATATGCAGGCATCAATAGAATGCTTCTTTGAAGATGCCACAAAACACAAATCAAATGAAAAATACGACATCTCGCTCTTTAAATCGGACCTCCGAAGTGCGTATGGTCAATATATGCGCACATTCAAAGGCAATAAACTGGTCACCAAAAGGCATCTAGAAGAACTAAATGAGCTACAACGAAACAAACAAATCAGACTCATGAAGCCAGACAAAGGGACAGGCGTAGTGTTAATGAACTATACGGACTATAGTCAGGCGATGTTACAAATTCTGAATGACAAATCAAAATTTAAACGCGAAGAGGTACAACGCGACACTACGGCAAAATTAGAAAATTCCATAACGAAGATTCTAAACCGAATTATTTCGAAGGTCGAGGCTAAACAAGAAATCGACATAGAGCACAAAAATGCTTTTATTACAGAATGCAAACATGCCAAGCCCGTAGGTTCAACGCAACCGATATTATATGGGTTGCCCAAGGTTCACAAAATGACCAACAATGAAAGACTTCCGCCTTTCAGGCCCATTTTATCTATGATAAATTCCCCACAGCACAAGGCAGCCAGACTATTATGCCGGATTATAAAGCCTATCATGAAAGGAAGAATAGACCACGTTGTACAGGATAGCTTTCAATTTGTAGAAAAAAATCGCGACCTAAATTTGAAAGAGAGGAAAATGGTGTCCATCGATATAAAGTCGCTCTTTACTAGCATTCCAGTAAATAAAACTATAAATATCCTATGTGAATATATACGATCATCAGGAGCGGAAACACTGATAGAAGCGGACGACATGAGAGAACCACTTCTATTATGCACATCCAACGTACAATTCGTATTCCAAGGAGTCTTCTACAGACAAATTGACGGCATAGGTATGGTTAGTCCTCTTGGACCAGTATAGTCAGACATATACATGCACCATTTAGAAACAACTGGTTTAAAACCATTTATCAATGGAGCTCATTTTTATGTGCGCTACGTTGACGATACTTTCATGGTCGTTGAAAAGGATGAAGATACAAATTCACTGCTACATCACATAAACAAGGTAGACCAGGAAATCAAGTTTACAATAAAAGAAGAAAAAGACGGATATTTACCCTTCCTAGATGTAGGAATAACGAGAAATGAAGAAGGTACTCTCTCTCTGGACTGGACAATATATCGATTATATGAGTAGTGTGCCAAGGGCGTACAAAAGGAACCTAATAATAAATTTGGGCACACGAATACGTAGGATTTGTTAACCGGACAACATTGAAGTAGAGCTAAATTTGCTTCGCGAAGCGTTGAGAAATAATGGCTATCCGGACTGGTTCATCGAATACAACTTGAGGCAACGCAACAAAATCGAGGCCAATTTGGAAAAAAATCAAACTCCCCAGATAGTAACGCTTAGTGTTCCCTTTGGAGGTGATCTTCCAGCGGAAATCTTCAAACGAAAAGTAATTCGACCGACAAAAGCTTAGTTTCCATCAATACACGTGAGAGTGGTGTTCAACATAACAAAACTGATGCGCCTCTCTGTGACATCAAAACCTTTGTCTGTATACAAATTTCAATGTACCTGCAACGCTCAGTACATCGACAGATCAAAAAAGAGGCTCGAAACTAGAATAAATCAGCATCTCCCTCAAAAACTATTAAAGAGGGGTGCAGCTCCTGCACAAATATCAGCAATTTGCGAGCATGTACTACTCTGCTTCTGGCTTTTGAAGCTATTTCAACTAGTAAGCTGAAGCCCTACTTAAACGTGCAGAAAATAATTCAAAAAGAAATTAAATTGGACTGGAATAAAGACATAACTGACATGCCTTTAAAAATAGCCAACGCTTCGCAAAATACGACACATACATCAATTACGGACGCAATTACAATGAAAGCGATGACACACCAAATGACGTTACGCCAAAGGAGTGGTCTGAATTGCGCAAAAGTAGTGGTCTAAATTGCGCAAAACAAAGGCTAGCACAACGAAGAGGAGATTGGTTACGACAAATGTACAGTGGGATTGGATGAACGAATATACTAACGAATCCAGAACAATGGCTGTAGATACTGGTAGAAATAAGATTTATTAATAAATGTTATTCCATGGAGTACGTTGTTTTGTTCTTAAATATATATATATATATATATATAGTATATATATATATATATATATAAAGGTATATATAGTCTTAGCTGAAATGTTAATTTTTATGTAAAAACTGTTAAAACACAAAATATATATCCAGAATAACTTAGCTGAATTGTTCGTTTCGAATAAATTTTTGAGTAATACACAAAATATAAATTCAGAATGTCTTAGTTGAACTGGTAATTTTTATGTGTAAAGGGTCAAAGCACACAAAATATATAAATCCTGGCTTTTAGCGTTAAATCACAAATCCACTGCGTGTTACCGGCGTATTACGCGCCGGTGTGTATTAGTATCAAGACAAAACCCAGCACTGACTGTACAAATAAAATGGTGTCTCAATAAATCTCAATTAAAACTGCTAGAAACTAACAGACATTATTTCTAAAATCACAGTTAAGAGAACGATTGTCTAAAACCAGAATTCGTATATGTGACCCTAAGGAAAATTTTATCTGTCGAAAAGGAGATTCGTTGGCTTATAACGCGGAGCTGCGCGTTACAATATAATCATAAATTAATTTAGTCACTTGAATATAGTGCCATAACTATAAATAATATGACGTGTAGTAGGGTAGCGTCAGTCACAATTTATTTTACGATAATGAAATAAAGGCTAATGCAATCAGTGCAATGGAGCGTTAAAAAATAATTTTGTATAAAGTATGCTGTGAGTGCTCAGATGTGAATCTCAGTGATAAATGTTTTTGCCAATATCACAGCTGGATGTTTTTTTATTGCAAACAGGAATTAATCAGAAAATTAAATAAAAAATAATTTTAATGCGTTTAATAAATTTGCATAACGTGTTAAAGCAATCGTGCGTTATAATACGCATTTTATTATAATGTAAAAAAATAATTTTTATTAGTTTTAGAAATATTTTCTACTTTCTATAAGACTTTTTTAAAAAAGGAATATATGAAGGACAATAATATTTTGCTTTCATGTTAACAACATAGAAAAGAGAGCACAAATCGCATACACTGACTTGTTTCGATTTTCCATGTTCATCACCAGAGTACGATAAGAAACTACCTAGCGAGAATCAAACTGCATTACATTTATATGGAGAGCAAAAAAATGTTTGCAGTTCTCAAATCTAGTAGTTTTGCATACAATTTACTTGGCTGGAAAAGTCTGCTGCAAAATTTGTATGCAGTCACGAACATTAACTGTTTGCAACTTTCGTTACAATTAAAAATATAGGTAACACAATTAAACAATAATTAATTGCGCGGGTGGGGGTAATATTTTTAAAATCGAGTTTGCGAGCTTGAAGTAAACACCAATCACATTGTGTATAAGCAGTTTTTGAGCAACGTAGCAAAACTATCGCTCGGACTTAAGCGCTTTGACCTTTCATGACCATCATCAGAGTACGACGGCAAACTGATAAGCGAAGATCTAACCGCATGGAGAGTAAAATCATATATGCGGCTATTGCATCGAGTAGTTTTGGCGTTGATTCTTCTTGACTGTAAATGCGGGCTGCACAATTATTACGCAGTCACAACATTTACAGATTGCAGATTTCTTCACAAATAAAAATAGAGAGATGAATAGAATAATTGGTTGCGCAGAAGGTGGCAACAAATCTTTAATACATGTTTACTAGTTTAATGTAAACACCATTCCCATTATATTTAACCAGTCGTCAAACAACATTGCAAAACTACCACCAGTTGCACGCAATGACGCCTTCCATGATCATCATCAGCGTACGACGGAAAAATAACTAGCGTTGATTAAACTGCTTGGCACCATTCAATTATGTGTATCAGATAATTGGTAAAGTCAATCAGTCTGATTCATCATAAAGAAAAAAATAACGCAATATCAATTTACCCAAAATGGCGTCGACACTATCAGGTAACATATTGCGTAAATGAAATTCAAATTTAATTTACGCGGCACCAATTAAAACAAGCGAAATTTACCATTAACAAATGGCGTGTGAGTTTTCTTTTTTAGCCTATATAAGCACAATCAATTTACCATGCCAATCAGTATTTACTATTGTTTTCATCTGCGCACTATATATATGCGTGTTTCCAGTTAAACCTACAATGACTTCTGGTATTTGCTTCACACGCAGAGTCATATAGTCACGCCAATCGTGTTGCTGCACAAATAGTGAGACGGGGCAGCATCTATTTATCGAACCTTTACGTGTGCCAGTCACCACGGTGTTGTGGCAGATCGCCAACGAGAAAATACTCAGCCTTTACACAGTCACTCACCGTTGATGTCAACGCCACAACAGAAGAAATTACAGCCAGTCAACCAGATACAATTTCGAGGATCTATCAGTATTTCTAGACACTGCTATACGAACTAACTTTCTCGGCATTTGCGGGAGAACGAAATTCCGGCCCTAATAAAGTCCACCATCAACACTAAATCTCATCCGTATTGGCGCATCAAAACTTAGTAAACGTCGTGCGGCATTTATTTTTTCTGCGGCGTTTTCAAAAGGGCGACCGTGTCAGAAATCTGAGAGCAGTACTGTTTTCTAGATTTCTTAGCAAATCACAAAATTCTTGTCATACATTACAATCGACTGCGTTTCTTTTTGATTTTTATTATCATGTGTGACAGCAAATTAAAATTAGAACATACGGCATTTTTACTCTGGTTGTTAATCTTTCTTAAAGTGGAGAACTGGTAGGCATTTTTCGTCAGGAAGCAAACTTTCTTTGATGCAAGATTTTTTTATCTCCTACGTGCAAATCTGCGAAACCATAAAAATGTACAAATTTGAGATCTCGTCATTTTTTTGTGCCAAACTGGAAAGTAGAGAGTAAATGTTTTGATATTGTGAATGCACATTATTTTTTTGACTGTTTGAAACTGGTGAATTTTGACTTGTGATTTTGTTAAAGGACACAATTTCATATGTTTTCTGTGTACTTCGATCCCAATTCCATCATTTCTCCAGTTTTCTTCATTCCTCATCCCGACATTTTCAACTGTGGAAGAAGATTTTGATGAGCGTTTCGTATCATGTCTTTTTATACATTTAATCTTGCACACAAATTTATGCATTTAAGATCCCGTAAGCTTTTTAGAATGCCAGGTCTATATTTAGATATTGATTTTCGAGGTTGGGATGGAGATAGCGAGCTATTCTATGAGCGCGTAGACTCCGCTTTCTCCTCGTTTTCGGATTATGTCTGTTATCAAAAACTCTCAAAGTGTTTCGTTAAACTACCTTCAGAATTGCAGTGACGGATTTATTCGAAGCTCGAGGCCATTAAGGAACTACCCAATCTCAATTTTGTGCTTCCACAATGAAGCAAAATCTTTGCTGGGTCACATTGAAACTGAACAAATAATAAATAAATATGCGCAGTTAGACATGCCAAACCTTGGCCCCAATGACATTTTAAGGAAATTGCGGATACGTTGGTATAAAACCAATATTTATGATCATGAGGCTATGGTTTTTTTATTAACAATCTTTCCTACTCACTAAAATTGTTCGCCAGACAGCTCCGAAACTCTCTCTCAATAGATGACATCAGAAAGATGCAAGTCAGAATTTATGGTTATAAAACCTAAGTTAAATTCGCCATCCTTTTGTCTTTCTCCACAGGATGATAGAATCACCTTTTTCAAGAGGAAAATTGCAAACATGGCTAAACTTGTAGAGGGATTGATCATAGGGAAATTGGAACTAAATCAGGTGAACACACGACCCTTTTTTTCTACCCAGAATGCGAATTAACTAGACGCTTTTCTATTCATGTCAAGTCTGTCTTTGGCGTTCGGAAGTATTTCCCTTATGAATGATAATTTTCACAGTTGACGGTAAAGGCTATAGAAAACAGGCGCAAAGGAGTAGCAGAATCGAGAAATGTATGGCGCAGAAAGTAGAAGACCATACTTCTTTGCATCAACAGCATCAACGGCACCACAAAAATGCAATTACTCACGATCTGGCATTCCTATTGACCATTTCTTTCCACTCCGAATATACCACATAGACTGCCAAATTGATAATGTCAGTCACAATAACCAGCCTACTTGTTTGCATCTTTCTGATTTCAGAAAATGTGAAGAATTCTTCGTAGACACAGGTGCAGCAGTCTCAATCCCTATGGATGATTCAATGTCACAGTTTTCGCTAAGCATTTTACTTGCACCAGCTACAGGGCAGTTAATACCTTCTTATGGTAGCCGGTATCTCACACTCAACATGGGCTTACGGCGTGAATTTACTCACAAATTCATTGTCGCCAAGATCTCAAACAGAATAATATTCCTTGATTTCATTTTGAAATTTCGGTTGATTGTTGATCTTGCCAAACAAAATATCGTCGACCCCTCCACCGGACTTGAGAAACGGTATTGGACAATTGCCTTCGAGCGTTAGGAGTTACATGTCATTCAATCAACCGCAGTGCATGATTCAGCAGCAATACTTGCAGCTCTAGGAGATCACAATGCGTTTTTCGATCTCAGCAAGTCTAAGCTACGAGTCTCCAACACGGTGCAACACATTGTCATACAAGGACCACTTATTGCACTCAAGAAGCGACCACTGGCCCCTGACAACCTGAAAACTGCTCAAGAGGAATTTTTAAAGCTATTGGATAAGGGAATCATCAGACCATCGAAAAGTTCATGGGCGTTACCTCTGCATTAGTCAACAAATCAAACGGGTCGTACAGAGCTTGCTGAGATTACCAAAAGTTAAATTCAGTGAGAAAATATGATGCATGTCTTATTTCCAATATTAAAACCTTACTTGGAAAACACAGCGGCAGCAATTTTTACTCAGAGAACCAGAAATAAAGTCTTCCCTCCTGCAAACGAAACAGCGTGGCGACACTCACATTCAAAGATATGTAGCGCTTTACCTCACCAAGTTCGTATGTCGTCTCTGGGAAGGCTTACCTATTTTTTAGTTCACGGATACACAGTACAACAAGCCAATTCTGCTGACCAGCCTTCAGAGAGAAGTTTCCGACTCAATTCACTCAATTTCTTACCCAGGAAGCAAGGCGAATGTACGACTTTTCATTAATCATATCTAGGGTCACAGGCTCAGACAGAACGCCAAACGATGGGTCTCCGTGTAGGCCATTTATCAGAAAAACAAGATCACACGGCACACACTTTCTGAGTTGCAACATTTCCGAAATACTTCTCCCCTAGCCATCGACCAAATCGATATAGTTCATCTTACAAAGGTTCAGGATGACCCACAAGACGAAGCTACTCGCCTTTGACTTCAATTCGGCAATATGTCTGAACAGCAGAGAGAGATACGCCTCGTCCAGTCTTCCTTCATCAGCAGCTCCACAGCTGCTAGAGAGTACTCATTTGCAACAACACTGCTGCTGCACCAATACAACCAAAGTATCGCAGTCCTTACCTGATTTCGCTCAGACAGCCAAAATACTTCATTATCATGCAAGGCGTGACACCTACATTAGTAAGCATAGACAGGTTGAAATCGTTTATCGAAGCGTCTGATCCTGGTAACATACCATCTTCTACACACCTCTCAGGTTCTTTCAGCCTACAAACTCAACATAGAAATAGATAGATTTGCAAAAAACATAACTGATGATTAGTTAAAATTAATTTTTCGTTTTTCGTTGTATCAAATTTTTAACTTTATGCGCAACACTAGCGCCCTATATCGCGCAACGTGATCTTTTTGAATGCACATGATTCATTTAACTTCCCACACTCATTGTCTCACGTGGTATAACCAGCTGTCCTTAGCTAAAAATTGAGTAGCAATTTTGAACAGTTCTTTGGTACTAGGACATCTTTGAGGCAATGTTCGAGTATATTTTTTAGTTACCGTTTGATTTTCATGTAATTATTTTTATTCTTTTAAAATGTGAGCTTTAATAAAATTTATTGTACACTTCCTATGTGTAAAAGCAAAAAAAATTATAGGATACAAGAAACTTTAATTTCTCATTATCTCCTCAAGTATCTACTAATGAACATATATTTATATATAAATTGGAAAGCAAAACATGATAGAAATATGTGAAGATAGAGAGAGTGTGAAATAACGGAAATCAATCAATGCGTGCGTCACATCCTGTTCTAGCTCAATGCCTGATCATGCTCCTTTTGCTTGAATAAATCTTCCTGCAATTTGTTTATCCATAAGGCTTTATATGTGGCTAGCTCCCTTTTGTTTTTGCATTTAGTAATTACATTGAATGGTACGTCTGGACAACATACGTGCATGTTTCGACGATGTGTCGCGCAATTGTATTTACCATATGATTTAAAACAGATGTTTAAGTTACAATGTTCTCTCAGTCGAGTAATTAACCGTCTAATCGATTGGCTTACGTTAGTTGATCGACAACCTGCGCATGCATATTGGTAAATAATATTTGATATCGACATTAACGGCTGTTTGTCTTTGATTTGTGGTAAAGGCCAGTGTATTATCCTAAATAACACTCGTAGTTTAGCTTCATTAAATGAGCATGTTAATTCTTCTTCAACATTCTATTGTGCCTATCGTGAACCTGCATCCCCTTTAGATGGGATGTTCAGGTAGACTGTTTTCTTTTCTGGCCGGTAATACGTCTGTTTCTGTTTATTTTCTCTTTTAATAATTGACTCAATTAATTGTCTGGGATAGCCATTAGACATTAAATCGTTAATTGCTTTTTTATTCGTTTTGTTTTGAATCTTGACTAACCAGTTCTTTAATTCTTGAAAAACAGCCCAAAACAGTTCATAATTTATATTGATAGGGCTCGAAATTGATGTAATGCAAAAATTGTGCAGACCATGTTGGATTATGGTAAATGGTTCTTTTTAATTTACTATTAGTTTCTTTCTTTAATATTACATCTAGGAAGGATAGACGATCATCTTTTTCGTGCTCTGACGTAAAGCCGATATTCTCATCTGCTTTGTTTAAACTTTAAAGAGTGATTGTGATCTGTTCTTCAGGGCAAGAAATATATCATCCACGTGCCGTATATATTGAACACATGTTCTTATGTCACACTTTAACTATGTGTTCTTTAGATGGTCTAGAAAAATCTCAGCCAACACTGGAGATAAGGGGCTCCCCATTGCCACACCATCAGTCTGTTTATAGATGCTTCCTTTAAAACGGACAGTGCATAAGATAAGCTAGGGTAGGGTGTGACCTGGCACCGGTAATAGTAATATGTCGTGTTGTACCGCTTTCACTATAATGTCAATGGTGTCATCAATTGGAACATTTGTAAACAAAAACGTAACATCAAAAGATATCATAATCTTTGTTTTAACATTTATATCTTGAATTTTGTTTACAAACTCAAACGAATCGGCAACCGAATAATTACCAAGTAGTTTATGAAACATAGAATTTAACATTGATAAAATTGGCCTCATAAGACAACATTTATTGTGTGTTTTGGAAATCCATACATTGTTTGCGTTGTTGATCTAACTGGCTTGAGCTTCTGTGCAGTGGCCTAATCATTTAAAATGAAATCTGTCAAGATCTTAATTTCATTTATTACTTTGCGCTATACTTGTCTATTTTATCTGCTTTATCGTCTAGACGCGTGAATTTTTTACGGTCCTATAATACGTTTTCCATCTTATGTATGTAGACAGATTTGTCCATTATAACTACGCTCTTGCCTTTATCAGCGCGTAGTATTTTGATGTCGGCATTTCTGCTGATACCTCGGAGCGCATTTAGATGTTACTTTGTCAATGCATGCTGTTCTGCGCATTAAGACGATTTCAAATGTGAAGCCTGATCAGCTTATGTAGCCTTGAACTAATTTTTATAATCAGTACTGGTAGTTTCCAAGTCAGCTGTTTATTCGAATAGCCATTCAAATGCTGCCTCAAAAACAACATCGCATTGATTAGGATGTATTCCATAATTTTAGCCCATCGATAGTGCTTCCATTGTTTGTTGATCGATTGGCACTTTCGATAAGTAAAGCAGACGCTTATCAAGACCAGTCGGTATTAACTCACACGAAAACAACAGGATTTATATTTCCTTCCAATATATTCAAAATTCCTGCTTTATCTTTCTTCATAAGTGGCGGCAAAACATAAGAAATTTCATTCTTGCAAAAAGGTTTAGTTCGTCTAATACACGATATACACACCCAATTCTTGCTTGTAGCACTGCTTCATCTGCCTTCAACTGCTTAATTTTGGTATACGCCAACCTTATAAATTTCTTCGGATGACTCGTAGTTTGGAGTTTCATAAACTGCGCACCAAATCACCTGGGAAACGTAATTGTTTAATACACAGACAATAATGTTTTTTTTCAAAATAACATTCTTTGCGCTCTACACTTTAACGTCACTAGTTCATCTATTTTTCTGAAAGATGCTTTTTAAATGCGAGCTTTAATAAAATTTCTTGCACCCTTCCTATGTGTAGAAATAAAAAGAAATTTTATCAGATACAAGAAACATTTCTTCCTCACTATCTCCACATGTATCTACTAATGAACATATCTTTATATATAGATTAGAAAGTCAAACAAGATATAAATATAGAGAGTGTGAAATACGGAAATCAAACAATTACATGCGTCACATCCAGTTCTAGCTCACTGTCTGAACATGATTCTTCTGCTTGCCTAAATCTGGCTGCAATTTCTTTATCCATAAGACTTCGTATATGGCTGGCTCCCTTTTCTCTTTGAATTTTGTAATTATTTTGAATGATACGCCTGGAGAACTTACGTGCTATGTTTCGACGATAAGTTGTGCAATTGCAAACGTGCATTCACCATTTGATTTAAAACAGGCTTTAAAGTTACAATGTACTCTCATTCGAGTAATTAACCGTATGGTCGATAAACCTACGTTAGTTGATCAAAAACTTGCGAATGTATATTGGAAAGTAATTTTTGATATCGACATTAACGGCTATTTCTCTTTGATTGCTGGTAAAGACAAGTGTGTTACCCTAAATAAAACTCGCAGTTTAGATGCATTAAATGTGCGTTGTAATGCTATTTCAACTTTCTTTTCTAAGCTTTGGCTCACCTCCGAGCTCACACTGCCTATATTCGTATGACCAAATACTTAGAGCTAACGCCTCGTGTAGCAACACTAAGTAGTTTGAAATTAAAATTTAATTTACCCTGCACAAATTAAAACAAGCGAAATTTGCCGTTAACCAATGGCGTGCGGGCTGTCGTTTTCAGGCTATATAATTTATCATGAATTTACCATGCCAGCCCGTATTCACCTTTTACATGCGGTCTCCTGTCATTTTGACATTTCACCTACACTGACTTTTGGACTTGTTTCACACGCAGAGTCAAATTGTCACGCCAATTTTGTCGTTGCACATTCAGTAAGACGGAGCAGCATCAACTTATTGGACCTTTACGTATGCCAGTCACAACGGTGTTGTCGATGATTTTCAACGCGACAATACTCAGCCTTCACACAGAGACTTGCCGCTAATTTCGACGCCACAATAGACGAAACACTAGCCAGTCCACCAGAGCCAATCTCAAGTGTCTAGCAGTATTTCTAGACACTGCTACACTTACAAACTTTCTGGGCATTTTTCGGAGAACGCAATTCCGGCCCTAATAAGGGCTTAACCATTACTAACTCTCTGCCGTCTTGGCAGATGAAAACTTTGTAAAAGTTGTACGGCATTTACTTGAAGCCGGGGCGTTTTACAATCAAAAGGACGATACAAAGAAATTTAATCTTATATAAAATTGCACAGATGGATATTCTAACACATAATTTGGCAGAGTCTACCCTATGCCGCAATATTCATTGAGCGTTTTGGAAAAACTAAATATTGAAAAGAATTAAGCTATATTAAAAGCCATAGGTTGAGAGGCAAACTCAAAAATTTGATGGTGCAATCTATTTTGCTCCATTTTCCATATCAGTGAAAAATATATTTCAACACTAAAACAATAGCCTGCAGCATACGCATTAGAGACTGCAAAAAATGATGCATGTATTTAGAGCCATTTTCTATAAGAAGGATAATAAAAACATAAAACGGTAAATACGAGCCAACATAGTAATGGTCATTCAAGCACAACTATGGTAATTAGCTTATTTCAAGTGGGTATGAATGAATTATTATTGTTTACACAGAAATATTCTGAAACTGATTTTATTTCGTAGCAATTGACTCCATTTGTCTACTTTTCTCAAATTTATGTCGATATAGTACGCTATTTTTGAGATATGTCGAATAAACTTTGTTCAACAGGTATCATATTAAAATAGGGAATAAATAATTATTTAGAATTCCTTAAAATTCAGGATGCTTATTTTTATTTATTTATGTCCTCTATTGTTCATGTAAAATGTTGGCAATTTCTCACCTAACTTTGTATTTCATAAAATCGTTTTTTGTTGAGAATAAATGTATACCGTTGTAAAATTCCTTAACTGTCGTCATTCATATATATATATATATATATATATATATATATATATATATATATATATATATATATATATATATATATATATATATATTGATAGTTTCTAATTTCACCATTTTTTTAAAATGTAAGAACAAAACAACGTACTCCATGGAATAACATTTATTAATAAATCTTATTTCTACCAGTATCTACAGCCATTATTCTGGATTCGTTAGTATATTCGTTCATTCAATCCCACTGTACATGTGTTGTAACCAATCTCCTCTTCGTTATTCTAGCCTTTGTTTTGCGCAATTTAGACCACTACTTTTGTGCAATTTAGACCACTCCTTTTGCGTAACGTCATTTGGTGTGTCATCGCTTTCATTGTAATTGCGTCCATAATTGATGTATGTGTCGCATTTTGCGAAGCGTTGGTTATTTTTAAAGGCATGTCAGTCATGTCTTTGTTCCAGTCCAATTTAATTTCTTTTTGAATTATTTTCTGCACGTTTAAGCAGGGCTTCAGCTTATTAATTGCAATAGCTTCAAAAGCTAGAAGCATTTTCTCTGTTTTTGCCTTGTAGAGAACTGAAAAATTGTTACTACTAACAGCATGACCTGTGAGTAGTACATGTTCGCAAATTGCTGATTTTTGTGCAGGAGCTGCACCCCTCTTTAATAGTTTTTGAGGGAGATGCTGATTTATTCTAGTTTCGAGCCTCTTTTTTGATCTGCCGATGTACTGAGCGTTGCAGGTACATTGAAATTTGTATACAGACAAAGGTGTTGACGTCACAGAGAGGCTATCTTTTTCATTCGTGCGCATCAGTTTTGTTGTGTTGAACACCACTCTCACCTGTATTGATGGAAACTGTGCTTTTGTCGCTCGAATTACTTTTCGTTTGAAGATTTCCGCTGGAAGATCACCTCCAAAGGGAACACTAAGCGTTACTATCTGGGGAGTTTGATTTTCTTCCAAATTGGCCACGATTTTGTTACGTTGCCTCAAGTTGTATTCAATGAACCATTCCGGATAGCCATTATTTCTCAACGCTTCGCGAAGCAAATTTAGCTCTACTTCAATGTTGTCCGGTGAACAAATCCTGCGTATTCGTGTGCCCAAATTCATTATTAGGTTTCTTTTGTACGCCCTTGGCACACTACTCATATAATGGACATATTGTCCAGTCCAGCTTGATTTCTTGTGAACTGACCTTGAGAGAGTACCTTCTTCATCTCTCGTTATTCCTACATCTAGGAAGGATAAATATCCGTTTTTTTCTTCTTCTATTGTAAACTGGATTGCCTGGTCTACCTTGTTTATGTGATGTAGCAGTGAATTTGTATCTTCATTCTGTTCAACGACCATGAAAGTATCGTCAACGTAGCGCACGTAAAAATGAGCTCCATTGATAAATGGTTTCAAACCAGTTGTTTCTAAATGGTGCATGTATATGTCTGCCAATACTGGTCCAAGAGGACTACCCATACCTATGCCGTCAATTTGTCTGTAGAAGACTCCTTGGAATACGAATTGTACGTTGGACGTGTATAATAGAAGTATATATTCACAGAGGATATTTATAGTTTTATTTACTGGAATGCTAGTAAAGAGTGACTTTATATCGAGGGACACCATTTTCCTCTCTTTTCATGGTCGTTAAAAAGGATGAAGATACAAATTCACTGCTACATCACATAAACAAGGTAGACCAGGCAATCCAGTTTACAATAGAAGAAAAAAACGGATATTTATCCTTCCTAGATGTAGGAATAACGAGAGATGAAGAAGGTACTCTCTCAAGGTCAGTTCACAAGAAATCAAGCTGGACTGGACAATATGTCCATTATATGAGTAGTGTGCCAAGGGCGTACAAAAGAAACCTAATAATGAATTTGGGCACACGAATACGCAGGATTTGTTCACCGGGCAACATTGAAGTAGAGCTAAATTTGCTTCGCGAAGCGTTGAGAAATAATGGATATCCGGCCTGGTTCATCGAATA
>JAQBSW010012236.1:0-17420 GCA_029291075.1 Eudiplozoon nipponicum | reverse complement strand
ACTAAATGCAAAAAGCAAAAGGGAGCTAGCCACATACGAAGCCTTATGGATAAACAAATTGCAGCCGTATTTATGTAAGCAGAAGAAGCACGTACAAGCATTGAGTTTGAACTGGATGTGACGCACGCAATTTGATTGATTTCTATTTTTCACACTCGCTTTGTTCACGTATTTCTATCTTGTTTTGCTTTCCAATTTATATATAAAGATATGTTCATGAGTAGATATTTGAGAAGACCATGAGAAAGAAAATTTTCTTATATCTGACAAAATTTCTTTTTGTTTTTGCACATAAGAAGGGTACAATGAATTTTATTAAAGCTCGCATTTCAAAAAAAAATATTAAGGTATTCTAAAAGCGATGGTAATTGGTCGTAATGATCCGCTATACAAAATGTATATAATACTACCTTATAAGAAGCCGAAATAAAAATAATTTAAAAGTTGATTTTGAATACTTTCTAGCCAGAAAGATGAGGAAATGGAAGAAGCGCTAGTATCGGGTAATACTCGATGTTTGCTCCAACCCATTCGCGGAACAGGTCCAAGAATCTTAAAAGTAACCGAAAAAATAAAGTATTATAGCATTAATCTAATAGCCAATAAAATTGGTAAATGGGCTGAATGCTTCAAGAGTTAATTTTCATTAACATCTGCATCAGTCCCGACCCCCGAAACTATACATGTTTCAACAGTGTGGAACACTTATCTTGAACAATCATGAAGTAGATATACGGGATTGAATTTTATCTCTTTAAATCGAAAAGCAGCAGTCCTCGCTGCTTTTTTTGACATTATTTAAGGATGGTGGTCATATTGTTTGATAGTCGCTGTTTAACCTTTCTCTTACAATATTTAATGAGTAGATCGTGCCAGTTATTTGGATTCGGTCGACTATCATTCCTGTCTTCAAAAACGGCAATCGTAATTCGTGCGATAACAATAGTGGTATAAGCGTGACTTCAGTTCTGTCTAGGTTATTCACTTCGAAATCTAGAAAACAGTTCTTTAAATCAAGTTTGCGAGCTTGAAGTAAACACCAATCGCATTGTATTTAACCAGTCGTCGAAAAACATAGAAAAACTACCGCCAGTCGCACGCACTGACGCGTTTCGATCTTCCATGATTATCATCAGAGTACGACGGCAAACTGACTAGCGAGGATCAAACCGCATTGCATATATATATATAAGGCGCGGTATGCTAAGAGCATAAGCAGCGGCGAAAAGCAAAATTAGATAGTGTTTCAGGCTGTATGAGTTGATGGTCACCAGGCGTAAGTCACGAACATTAACTGTTTGAAGCTTTCGCCACACATATATAGACAATACAATTCAACAATAATTGATTGCGCTGGTGGTGGTAACAATTCTTTAAATCAAGTTTGCGAGCTTGAATACAATACAATGGGATTGGTGTTTACTTCAAGTTCGCAAACTTAATTTAAATAATTGTTACCACCACCCGCGCAATCAAATATTGTTAAATTTTATTGTCTATATAAGTATGTGGCGATATCTGCAAGCAGTTAATGTTCTTGACAGCAAAGAAATTGTGCAGCCGACAATGCCAGTCAAGTTCAATGTATGCGAGACCGCTAGAGGTGAGAGCCGCATATCTAACTTTGATTTCCATATGTATTCAATGCGATTTGATCCTCGATAGTCAGTTTGCCGTCGTACTCTGATGATGATCATGGAAGGTCTAAACGCATCAGTGCGTTGCGGCTGGCGGCAATTTTGTTATGTTGTTCGACGACTGGTTAAATACAAGGGGATTGGTGTCAACTTCAAGCTCGCAAACTTGATTTAAAGAAAAGTATATCCAAATTTGGTTGTATGGAATCCGCTCGTCTTCCTGGATGAGGTCCATATGAGCATCATATTTACTGGTTGATCAAGAGGAGGAATATAGTGCTAATGATGATGCTGCTGATGATTTTGCTGAAGATCATGCTGATTATTATAAAGCATATATAGAAAACAAATTTTAAAGATAAGATATAAATTTGGAATGAAAAGTGTATGACTTGATAGACGATATTCCTAGCGCAGTGCTGTCGTCGTTGAATTTTAATACGCAACTTTCTGTTGCAGGATAATTGATAGCAATCCTACGTCGGAAAAATATTTGTTTATTTACAGTTTTATCATCTATGTTCAACACAATCTTTGCACTTGAAAATGAAAAGGAATCAAGATTTTACCGATGTACGAGTGCTATCAATTTTCCCGCAACAGTAAGTGGCGTATTAAAATTCAAGAGTATGACTTATCTGTTAAAGTAACTCGTAGTAGATTGATTTGGCAATAATAAATAGAATGAAAATAATTGACATCAAAAGTAAGTGTATACATGCTAAACAAATTTAAATTAGAATTTTTAAAGATAAAGTAAGGAAAAAGGAAATAACAATAATAATTGATCTCGTACATGAAGGAGAGGAGCTGTTAATATCAAGATTATTATTGGCATCGAAAGAAATCTGACAAATACTTCTCACAAAATAATTATCTATTGTCCTTTATAAGCGTATATTTAGCTATAATTTGTTTTATTTTTACTGAGCTAGTTTTTATTCTGACTCATGCAGACGTTCCCGTCTATCGTTGGATGGTGATGCATTCCATATACCTCCAAGCAATCCAGACTGCAGTTGCATTCGTTATGCCACTTCTCGACTGTAAACATGTTCTGTTATTAATCTTGTTGTTATTTTACAGTTACATATCGTTATACACCGGCAACCATCCGAGTTATTCATACGCTCGGTCTCCAATAAATGACGAGCCATGTCGAATCTATAATTACATTTACTGCTTCTTACTATAATTTTTTGCTGGCGTTCCCCCACAAATATACGATTGCAATCTTTCATGTGATTTCATAAACTATTGATGTATTTAAGGCTTTAATGTTTAATCAGGAAGCTTACTGCTTGGGATAAGAGCTTGTTTCAAAAAATAATGAAATATTGTATTTCAATTCCACTAATTTTACTTTGATCCTTCGTTTAGTCGGTAACCCTTCACCTTATTGGGGTTCACACGGTTAACTTGTAAATTAAACTTATCTAAAATATTCCTTAAATTAAGAGAGTAATCATTAGTACGGATTGTTTCTCAAAGTCTGTTTATTTCTACATTTATATTTCATGCTATTTATCTTATGCTTTCTTATTGTCATCGATGTGGGTATACAGATTTTCATCCCACACAGATGATTATACCTCAGATTAAATAGGACACCATGTCATCTATATACTATGTATGAATTCAAGCATATGCTTGCAATATTGCATATTAAAATTACACAGTTGTGCTTCGATAAATGTGAAGCCTCTGTGGGAGCGCAAGATTTCTCGTTATAAGCACAAATTGTACGTGTGGACGTCTGAATTGTTGAATCGTTTTTTATCATTTCAAACTGAACTGTCGGTAGAACTGTATTCCGAATTTAAACGACGAGTATTGGATCAATTCTGCATCACACCTCAGGAATTATACAGACTAAAATCACTTTTGGTGAGCTTCATCTGGATGCCACGGCATGAATTAGGTGGTGAATGTCAAGGTTAACATATTGTTTGTCGGGTTTACAATAACATAGGGTCTTCATATTTATGCTGCTAGATATCAATAACTATGTAGTTCTGCCTAGCATGCTTGGTGGCCTGGAAATGAAAAAAATTCAGCACACCAGCACGACACCTTGTATGAATTCTATATCAATGGCGTGAGAATACACACATATATACAGCGGATCTGTAACAGGTGACGGCAGCCAGTGGTTTGGAAATAGTCGAAATAGGTTGAGACATAAGCTTTTATGGAAGCAGTTGTGTCAAGTACATAGCTGATTTGGTAGCAAATTCGGAAAAGTTCTCTCAGTGAACGGTCATTTCGAGGCGGCAGTAGAGTACACCCTCTCACAAATAATGATCGATTATGTGTAGTCCAGAATGAAAGAATTTTTCGTGCTCAAATTTATGGGTCTTCGAAAGGGTATCTACAGTATGTTCATAATCAGATGGCCATTGAGAGAAAAGCAGTTTGGTCAATTTTTGCATATGTAAGGATTTTTATTAAAGTTAAATTTTTAGAACTCTTTAACAGACAGCCTCAAATTATACAATTGGATACTGGAGCCTATGTGTGCGTTATGCCCATGTCTTGACCGTTAAAATAGGTACGACCTATAACAACAGAGTTATATCAGGCTTATGACGCGATGATGGTGGATGCATTTGAATCGTGCACTAGCTTAGTAAAAAAATAAGTAGATTTACCATGTCTTTTATTGTTACAGACACGCAAGCACATCTGCTGGGCGTAGACATTTTTCGAAAAAGTATTACGCCAATAGAATTTAAGAATAAACATGTATGTCTCCGAAGGTCGAAGAACCAGAGTCCAATACAGTTTATATGCAGCACCCCCGACGAATTATGAAGCAGGTCTGCTATCAGAGGGATGGAAAGGGTTTTTAATCCAGTCCATTGATTATGCCAAATACACTGGGCCTTCTTTCGACCGCTTTAAAACGTGTCTAGAGTTAAACAATGGGTACGCCTATGGTTTATTCTAAGAAAAATGGCTAGTTCGCTCCCATCGGCGGATGATTTTTGGTAATTAAACGCTGTGACGACATATGGTCTGTATTCTATGCCTGTCCTGCGCGATCTCTTACAGCAGCTGGTGGGCGGAATGTAATTTATCGTACTTGACATAAAACAGGATTTTTGGCAAATAGGCATCCCCATCGTAGACAGCTGCAAAATGTTAATGTGGATACATCAAGGCCTAGTAGTAATACAAAAAGCTATACGAAAATTTAGACATTTTGCCATCAGTGGACTTTTAGACGTCTTTATCGATTACAAAGCACGACTGAATTGACAGTCACTAGGAATTGAAAAGAAACAAAAGCTGGCCGTTTAGGAGGTTGAGGAATACGATGTAACTTTTTGCCATCGAGCAGGTATCCACAATGCTATTGTCGATGTGATCAGTATAATATTAGCTATTCGAGTATAGCCACTTATCAAGGTCTACGATAAATAAGGCAATAATGTCACTTGACAAGAAATAGTCAGACAGCTACAAGACGAAAAACCAGCGCTTACATCATGTTAAGCTTGGACCCTGCAAAAATAGCTACTGGTGCAGAAAGGAGGCCAAGTAGTACAATGGCTTGGGCCAGAATCCGCACTAACATAACTTGTTAATTTTCGGCATGAAACGCTAGGACATCCTGACACTGGGTTCTTCAACGTAATATTGCAGTCGCGGTTTCATTTACCAGAAACGGCAAAATATAGCACTACGTGCCAACCTTGTAAACCAAAGAAAAGAGAAAAAATTACACTCCTATTGCTATTAATGCTACAGCGCGAAATCAATTTTTGCTCTCCATTGTAGACATTTACCCCATGCGTCAAGTTTTTACTATTGAAGAAAACAAAAAATGGGAAAATAAGAACTTCGCTAAGAGTGCCTGGGGTGGTAGTGTAGGTTAAGTTTATTGCTTTGCCAAAGTAAGTTGGATCTCTTATGCCTAATCCCTCACAATAACAGTTTCATATAGACAAGCATTAATATTCGCTAATCTTATGGTTTCGGTATTCATTTGTCCTGCTAACATTCGTACCAGCTCTTCTACCGAATATGCAGTAGCCACATTAAAACTTCCAACAATGATTTATTTATTTTGTACAAATATGTAGGGACTTATTCGCATTACGCGTGCCCATTAGTAAAGCAAATTTAAATAATATTAATTTATTTATTATTATTTCCTGAAGCTCGGCTGCTATCTCTAGCATTCTCAGATGCGTTCCGCCGCTTCAGTTATTCACTTCTGTAGGCTAGTTCTCTGGCATTCAAAACAAAAGTTATGGCGCGTACTCGAGTTAAGTGATAGCCTCTGCTAAAAATTCCCGCAGCTGTCTATGTATTTCGTCTAACTTAGCATATAAAATTATTGATTATGTGGATGGTGATACCAATTCTTTAATTCAAGTTTGCATGTTTATGATAAAGATCAATCCTATCGTATCTAAACGATTGCGCAACATAGTAAAACAATATATAATTAAACGAACATTGGTTGCGCGGGTGGTGATAAAAATTATTATAATCAAGGTTGTGGTATCTCTATATAAACACTCAACCTTAATTACATTACCTATGTCAGTATAAAACTAAGAATTGTATAGTGTAGGCAATTCATCCAGTAGACCGGTTTCGTCCTTATATTGTGAACCCATAACATGTGGGCTAACTTGCCGCGATTGAACTCGAGAACCTGGGCACGTCTGCTTTGAATCTGGTGCTCTAACCATTTCTACCACCACTTCGCCATGCAGTGTGTCTGTTCAGAAAACAACAGATTGGGGATGGTTAGGTTGGAACTTTGGGGTCTAAATGGATGCCATATGAAGACTGCTCAAAGGAAAACAGATTAACCAAGTCATATACCAATCCAATGTAACTCCTGGTTGGCCCATTTTCTCCTTTAGAGGAAAAAACCGGTCTACTGGATGAATTGCCTTTTCTACACTATACAATTCTTAGTTTATACTGACATATGTAAGCAATTAATGGGTCAAGTGTTTATATCAAGACCGCAACCTTGATTATAATAATTGGTATCACCACCCGCGCAACCAATGTTCGTTTAATCAAAAGAACATGTACGTTTATGTAGCCTATGCGTATAACTTTTGAAGAAAATCCTTACAAAACCGTGTACATTCAAAAGGGACACGATATTTTTGGCCACCATTCTGCAATCGTATTGGACTTCAATTAAAAATGCCCTATTTTCGCGCTCATAATGCTGTCACTTGGACACATAGATTCAATGTTATAATTTTGCCTATTTGAAAAAATGATTAATTACTTAATTAATAAAAGAAATGTAAAATTTCTGTTGTTTAGCATTGAAACTCAGTTATGTGTGTGCCTACACCTTCCCACTGCACGAAATCGAATGCTGATACCTAACATGGGATCCTAAATATGTTCCATGGCTTTCGTCTGGGCCTGAAATTCATTAATAGGCATGTGGGTTGCCAGTTTTTATTGCAAATCTCTTTTTTGACTTATAATATAGCTTGGAGCATCACTGACACCAGCGCTTCTTGCCGTGCGGAGTTTTAGATTTCCCCCTGAATACATAATACACATAATACCAATTGTTTTTCGTATTAGTTTTAAATATGTTGCACTGGCCAATGGGAAATTTGCTTTCTCGTATTACATAAATACCGAGTAATTAGTCACTTAGAATTCAGTTTAACAGCGATGTGTCTAGGCACCACAGGCTTCTGTGATTCACTTCCATATGTGACAAACATATGCCGGAATTTCACCTCGTTTGTTTCAGCGATCCGTAAATAGTGAATTCAATCCTGGTACTCTTGAGTGTGTCATAGCCTGTCATTATTTACTACTGTAGTCTCCATTGCGTTCTCTGCGTTACATTAATTGCAAGGCCACTACTACACGCTGTTGGTGCGGCATCACCAACTGTTTCCCTGGCCTAGACGCCATTGTTTCTCTAATAAATATCTTCACCGGTAGTTTTACCAATATGCGTACGTAGTTCCGCTATCTCTACTAATTGTTAGCAGTCTCGGCAGGATTTCAGCAAATTTCACACCAGTTAAAATTTCAGAAGACAATTTGTATTACGTAGGAGACTTTATTCACTTGAATACTTATTTATTCCAACTAAAAATTACTGATGTTATTTATTTTTTTAAATTAGATGAAAACAACTTATCAGAGGGAGATGCAAGTTCGCCAGTATTAGACGTCAACCATAGTGGCAGCTCGGAGTATTCTGCTCGTAAGACAATAGAAAACGCGTGCAATTTATCTCAAATGAACGTCAGAAACCGTAGAGGTTATGAAAAGTGTCTATTTACACCAGGAAAAGGCAGAATGGACATGTCTAAAACATACCAGATGGAGCTTAAAGCTGTTCTTAATAACGCATAATTTATCAAAATTTATTTTAACATGTGAAAAATACCGTGATGATACTCTAGTTTGACGAATATCAATAATCAAAATGATTATGGCTAAATTTTTCGCCAATTTTAAAAATATGACATTTGCATTACATTTTTAGTTTACATTGATTCGATGTAAAATTTTGAACAAATCATTTAAATTAAAAAAGTTGTTTTATAACCACACGGATTTTTATAAATGCACCATAGCAGAAAACAAATACTTTTATGAAATAGGCAATATAAATTGATTTTGAATTATTCCGAAAAAAAGTTTTGAAATAGGATTACAAGGCGACTTGTGCCTTATTTCTATAAAATTGGTATGATCAGCACGATGCTACATCTTAATCATTCCCATAACAAGTATTGAAGTTTTACCTGCGTTGGTCGTAATACGTAGTGCGAATGCTTAAAAACGTGATTTATGTTAGTTTTAAGGCAATAAGCTTGATTTAATTAGCCATGCATAACACATAAATGCGCATGTGGTGCTTTTATGAAATCAAGAATAATTAAAAAACAAATTTCTTAATTTTTCGTCCTTTCTCGATATGTAATATTGGTGAAATTTGATTTGTCGCTTTGACATCACATATTTTATGGGACAACTAATTTTATAAAAATAAAATTACTCTCCTCCTTGAACTTAGGTCGCCGCATTCGTTAGCTTAGCATCTACTAAAATGAATTTAAACTATAAATAAATTTCCGTAAAGATGCAAGTTGCAAACTGGTTAATGTCATTCATATTCATTAAGATGGTAGACGAACGACATGCGATGTTTAGGCGTAATATAATCAGTTCCATCGCAAGTTCGAACATGCACACTTAAATGGAGATCTAGGTCTCATGTGTAGTTGATACCGGCAAAGTTTAATCCTAAAAGTACAACTTATGCGACATTTCTATAAGTGAAAGCCGCATAACTTATTTTTCTTTAATTATATATGCATTGCGGTGTGATCCTCGTTAGCCAGTTTTCCGTTGGGCTCTGATGATGATCATGAAAGGTAGAAACGCGTCAGTACGTGTGACTGACGGTAGTTTTGCTATGCTGTGCGATTGGTTAGACACAGTGATATTGATGCTCTTATCAAGCACAAGAATTTTGAACGTATGGAAGAATATTGTTCAAAACAGCATCTATTAGAATATTAAAGAATGGGTAAAAATGGACATTCTTCACTGGCACCACTGTTAGTAACAAAGTTCAATAATAATTCATCGGAGTCTTTATCGAGATCAGAATTGTCTACAAATTTGGTGGGTATGTCATTTTTAAACAGAATAAAAAATAGAAAATTGCGATCCATTGGGTCAAATTCATTATTGAAGTCTAGACAGACGGCTCTTGTGGGACGGTGGTACACATGTCATTGTTAAAGTAGAAATTATAATCGATTTACTCCATGCAACCGGCACAACACGAAAAGGCTAGTCAACGCAACATAAATAGGCCATAAAAATCCATAAATAAGACAGGAAGCAAACACGAGATAAAATAATATGCTGCATGTGTAGTTCTCCTATTTGTTTAAGATAGGAGCTTCACTTTATTGATACATGTATAATTTCGGAAATGGAGAATAATGCATTAGCCTGAGAAAATTTGTCATTCAAATGTTCATCCAAACTTTAATTGGGACACAATTTTTTACGCAACCACGATTTTCTTTCGAGGGTGGTAGATTTGCACTATCAGTTCCGCAAAGATACGATTGAACCTCGTTTCCAAGTACGCGTTGGGTTCGTCTTCGTGGCGGCTGGCTGTTGATTCGTCCCCTCACTTCGAAGGCTTTCAAATCATTCATAATAACTACTGCAAATGAGGTACGATCTAATCTTGGTTTAATGACAACGTTATGGTTCCTTATTTACAGTACCTTCATCAGGTTTCAAATAACAATCAGTACAATTGACACCACCCGATTTAAAAAAAAAATTGGTACTGTCGCTCACAACAAATCTATTTATATTTTCATTTTCGACTAATTAATTGTTAGAATCAAAAAGAGGACTCAGTATCTGAAACTATACATGTGCAGATGCATGGAATACATGAAAACACACACTAGACAAATATATTATATATATATATATATATCCTGTAATAAATGAGAGACTCAATCCATTCTTACAGAACAACAATCAAGAGATACCTGACATAAAACTATGACAAGACAGTCGTCAAGCTATTTAATAAATACAAACTAAATTATATGCAAATTATTAGGCAAGTGGGAAAAACAGAAGTATTTCAGATTTAAACTTTCATTGGCGTTGGATAAAGTAGGAAATATTCTTAAGCGTTGGCTTCGTTTACAGTTTATTTAAATGTCGATTAATACACTGAATAAATGGAAATTTGAACTGATTAGACTCAAGACTAAAATAAGATGTATATTACTCTTGAAATAGCACATGTTGGACTTTTATATACAATAAAGGGTTAACAGTTAATGCTAGGGATAACGAAATTGAAAGAAGTTAGACAGAAACATTTTAAGAAACTAGCCAACCAGGAAATTTATTGCTGTCTAAATGTATGGTTAATTTATCGTCAATAGGTCTCAAGGACAATCAGAAACAAATGCTTAATCTTGGACTTAACACTGCAATCCATATCGAATACGTACCTAAGAATGGGGTTATTACAGAAACAGTAAAGTTTTCCCTGACCCTGCCAGATAAAGTTAAAACTAAGTTTGAATTGGATGTATCCAAAGTGGTGTTAGAGCATAAAGAGGAGAAATGAAAGCTGAATTATGAATTAAAATGCTTAATAGCGAAATTATTATCCAACAAAGTAAAATGCCTTAAGGTTGATATAGATTGCGCAACAGTATTAATAAACCAGTCAGATTATGAGGTTAAAGTTTATGAGCAATTAAATAATGTCGAGGTTTATAATAAACGAAATAAAGACCCAAAGGATAAGTTGCAAGGGGAGGTTAAGGCTATACTCAATCAAATGATCAAGTCGGAGAAATTAGATTCAGGACTTGGGAATTCATTATTGCAACGCGATACAGTACATTCAACGGTTTATATTTTAGTGAAGATTTATAAGCTGGATGATCATCTTAGATTAATTGTAAATGTTCAAAACTCACCAACTTATAGAATGTCTAAATTTCCATGCAGCAGAATTAGAAAATATACATATTTTTGGATTATAATTTAAAGAGCACAAATATTTTTTTAGCATTTTTAGTAAATAAAATTTGAAGGAGCGTGACAGACTGACAAGCTTAGATATTGTATGGATGCATAATAACGTCCCACTGCAAACGGCATTTAGAAAGTGTGAAACGTTGTCTACCAGATTTTCCAGAGATAAGCAATGGTAGGAAAATGAAGTTAAGAAGTGTTAATGAAATGTTAGATCTTTTTATGTTCTCTACCTACTTTATGTTCAGAAAAGAAGTTTAAAACAACTAGACGTGTCCCTATGGGACAACCACCAACTATCCCAGTCGCTAATATTTTTATTTTTGTGAGATTTCTGAATAATATGTTTTGAATTTGGAGAATTAAAACTTATCTTAGAAAAATAGGGTACTGATGAATTATCCTTTCTGGATGTAAAACTAAAGCGGAATGGACCCAGATTAGAAAAAGATATTTTTAGGAAAGATACTCGGGAACCCTCCTCAATTTCTTATCAAACCACCCATATGGAATGAGAATAGGCATTCTTGAATCCATGATATTAAGGAGTCTTAAAATGGTGGATTTGAAATATAGAGATAATGAATTGCTGAGACTGAAGCAAATATTAAAAATAAACGGCTATGAAGAAGATGTTGAGATGTAAGGGTAAAATAATAAACCAAGTAAAGAAGGAAACAGAACTAGAAAAGCATAAAATTATGGTATTACCTGTTTCTACACTGGGCAGAAATATTAGAATAATGGCAGCTAAATACAGTATCAAAACAGTTTTAAGACAATCAATTTCTATAGGAAATAAACCACACAACCAAAAAAAATAGAACGCCTCAACACATCGTGAGTATAGGCGAATAATCTTCGATTAGTATTAGCACTTATTAATCAGCGAGGGTTTTCTGGGTTGCTCTCCCTTAACGAATGTATTTAGTATTGCAAATAAATGTTTTCCTCTATTACCTGTGATTTTGAATTGTGCTTGATATTGCTACATTGGTATTTGTCTAAATTGCCAAAGCATTTTTAATTCTTATCTGGAATGGAATCTTACAGTGGATCAGTTTGTATTTGCAAAACAGGTCTATCTTAGCCAGGACTAAATTTTCTGCATTTTGCTTAGAAATGATCATAATCAAGATTGCGAACTCGATACAAACACTTGACCCAATAACTACATAAGTTTGTCAGTATAAAGGAAGAATTGTATGTACTTAATAAGTCAGGTGTTTATATCAAGATTGCAACCTTGATTATAGTAATTGTTATCTCCGCCGACCAACCATTATTCATTAAATGATATAAATATTTATTTCGATACCATATCCCCATGTAGTGTGGTGTCTATTCAGTAATGACAGATTGGGGATGTCTAGTTGGAACTTTGAGTCTAAATAGATGCCATTTGAGCTCCACATAAAAGAAAAAATAATAACCGAGTTACCTTAGTTAGTATATAAGTGAACATTTTGTGTAGTGTGCGGCAAAGTGTGATTAGAGCACCATATTTCGAATCACTCGTTCGAGTCCGCAATTCCAAGTACGTGAGATGAGTTCAAAACGAATTCCATCGATTAAATGAATGAGATTGACAATTATAATGTATCAGGTTTTTATATCATGATTGCAACCTTGATTAAAGCAAAGAGGCTTAGGTTCGATTCAATGCATAATTTGTATAACAACGAACAGAAAGCTTAAAACGCAAATGAAAAAGTACAAACTTGAACAAATAATTCAACAGTTTATACTCAGTGCATATAAAAATACTTTCGTTTTTTTAATTTTGTAGAAAATAGTTTACAATTAATTGCTTAGGCAATACATATCTCCTTTATTATTTATTTATTTATTTGGAAATCCGCCCGATGTGGTGTGTGATTTTTTAAAAACACTATGATCGGCAATTACCTAGAAGTTTTCACCGTTGCCAGCTTTTTCTAGTCTAAAAGAGTCATGCCTATTCATCACAAATTTGGTATTGTTCAGTGGTCATATTCATGCAACTTGTGATTTTAAAACTTCACCTCAGGAAGATTTTAAAGTAAATATTGAAATTTCTTAAAATGACGAAGCGAAATGCAATAATAACTGAATCAGCGGATCGCGCTTATGTGAAAAACATAAGAATTTACTTATAAAACTGAAACTGATACTAAAAGGACTGATTTTACAAAATATTCGGAATACCTGCTAATTAATTGACTTTGGTAGATCTCATACTGTAAATGTCTAGTAGCCGTGATCTTTACATGTAAACTTGACTAAGTTGAACAACTCTTTAATATACAGACATCCAAGAGATTGCACCGTCCTTGTTTTCGATATAAATTGTCAAATTATGACGTGTATGTTGGCTTATTGCAGACTCAAACTGATAAGAAGCCAGTATGCACCAAACGCATACGTCTGCAGAATAACGCATTTAATTCATAATGTCCATGAAATTTCCTATTGGTCCTATATGAACTAACTTATTTTTATCGATTCATATAAAGAAAGTTATTGATATCAATTTGTCTGCATATCTTTAATTATTTATTTTGATCAAACTTATGGTAATAGTTCAAAATGTCAAACCGATAGCAAAAAACAAACGTTTGAACACTTCTGCGGCAGGCCTCTTGAGTAATGCGGAGCACCGTATCTCTGTAGATGCAGCACGTCAATGGAAAGCACCTTCAGTCTCATTATCGGATACATCATGTTGGTTGCGTCCATCGGGCGAGTTGCCGAACATTTGCATTCCAGCTTGGCTACGTGGGCAACCAGAAACAGAAAATGAAGCCATTGAACAGTTGACAAGACGGAAAATTGCGGATAACCCTAAGAGGCACTTTAACCGAAAGGATATTGCGCTGCTATTGAGTGTTGGCCATCCACAGCTGAACTTACCTGGTAACTTGCCTGTTGTTTCGCGTGTTTTCACAAGAAAATTATTTAAAATTTCGGCTAAGCTGTTAATAACTGTCGTGGTTCAGCTAAATAGTGGGGGTATATATTATAGTTCGGTTTACTTTTGCACTATTGATTTCGTAAATTTCCACAAATAAAATCTAACATGAACAAAATATATTTTCTAAAGAATAGTGTGTGATTAGGCATAGTTAATTGCTACGGGTCTTTGATGCACATTTGAAATTGTCGACCTACAAACCGCCGTTTATCTATCACCTCTAGAAGTACGACGTATTCTGTCAATTGGTATTGTAGATTTGCGAGGTACGTTTCGATATTTCTGTTCTGCCTCATTATAAGTCGCAGCACAATTTAAACATAAGAGAAAGGCAATTTCGGTAATATTATTTACCGTCGTACTCTGATGATGATCGTGGAAGATCGAAACGCGTCTGTACGTCTGACTGACAGTAGTTTTGCTATTTTATTTGACGATTAGTTAAATACAATGGGATTGGTGTTTACTTGAAGTTTGCAAACTTGATTTGAATAATCTATTGTTCTTTTGCAGCCCATATATAATGATGAATAATAAGAGCAATAATACGTGTATACTGCATCGGCTGTTGCACAGTATAAAACGCCCGCCCTATCTGCTGAATCATACAAGTAGAATAAGCAAAATCTGAATGCTGCAGACCCATTAATTTCCAACTCTGCCTGCTTTTCTTTACTTTCCTCCTCTTCTAAATCTAATGATACCGCACTTGTGTGTGTTATGAATACGATGGATATTGATCAAATCACTGAGCTCAATGTCGTATTATAAAATATCTAAATTAGTTCCAGTTAACTACCATTCATTTGACCTTGGTTAGGTCTAACCTTAGCTAATTTAATGTCCGATAGTTTTCTTTTTAAATTGGAGAATATGAAGCTCTAACACGTGCGTTGAATAAATAAGAAATTTATTTATGCTGTGTATCCGAAACTTGGATGAGGGTCCTAGAAGCGTTACAGAACTTGGTGAACCATTTTTATATATGCGTTATTGGCTTGAAAACATTTGGTATCACAAAATTTTCTCAAGCCGGTCAATGGGGTGTCTGCATTATCCTTACCTCAAGAACTGAATCTTGTTTAAATAGCTGGCTTTATGCGGCATACTCAAAGATGTCCACCAAAACCTTTGCCATAAACGCAAATCCGTGCTACCATTTTTTTGTATCTACATGTTCCCAACAACTGTAGCACATAGGACAGCGAGAACGCTATTTACTTGGACAAGCTCTTTTTACTATGTAGGGAAAGAAATTGAGATAAGTTCTTGGTTATGGGTGACATGAATGCCTAAGTTTAACGCTTAAGCGACACAGAATTTCATCTAGGTGGCAGATAATCAATAAGCTCAGTGTGCAACGATAATAGTGAACAACTGTTGGATAGTTGCACGACGCATAGATAATTAATGATCAACGCGAACTTCAGACTTAGTCACGTGGCGTCCTCCAGCTCCCGGACGATTATGTATCCAAATCTATAATGTGGCAATTAACTATAGGTAGCGTGATCGCATTCAGGACTTTCATTTGTTTTGAAAAATTTATGTTGACTCGGACCGTGCATTTAATCGTTGTAGATTTGCACTCGCATTTTCCGGAAAGCTAAGTAAGCATAACCCCAAAATAGATGTAAGCAAACATTGATAGGCGTCTTCAGAACAAATATATTAAGATTCATTGTACCCTTCTTATGTGCAAAAACAAAAAGAAATTTTATCAGATATAAGAAAATTTTCTTTTTCGTGGTCTTCTCAAATATCTACTCATGAACATATCTTTATATATAAATTGGAAAGCAAAACAAGATAGAAATATGTGAACAAGGAAAGTGTGAAAAATAGAAACCAATCAAATTGCGTGCGTCACATCCAGTTCAAGCTCAATGCTTGTACGTGTTTCTTCTGTTTACATAAATCCGGCTGCAATTTGTTTATCCATAAGGCTTCGTATGTGGCTAGCTCCCTTCTGTTTTTGCATTTAGTAATTACTTTGAATGCTACGTCTGGAGAACATACGTGCGATGTTTCGATGATATGTTGCGCAATAGCAGACGTGTATTCACCATTTGATTTAAAACAGGCGTTTAAGTTGCAATGTTCTCTCATTCGAGTAATTAACCGTCTTGTCGATCGGCCTACGTAAGTTGATCGACAACTTGCGCATGTATATTGGTAAATAATATCTGATATCGACATTAACGGCTGTTTCTCTTTGATTGCTGGTAAAGGCAAGTGTGTTACCCTAAATAACACTCGTAGTTTGGCTGCATTAAATGTGCGTCAATGCTGCTTCAACTTTCTTTTGTGCCATTCGGGAAACTGCATCCCCCTTAAATGGGATGTTTAGGTAGACGGTTTTCTTTTCTGGCCCATAGTACGTCTGTTTCTGGTTAACTCCCCTTTTAATAATTGATTCAATTAAATTGTCTGGGATAGCCATTAGACATTAAATCGTTAATTGCCTTATTATATTCATTTTCTTTAGAATCTTGACTAACCAACCTGTCAATTCTTGAAAAGCAACCACGAACAGTTGATAATTTATATTGAAATGGCACAAAACTGCTGTAATGCAAATACTGTGCAGACCATGTTGGTTTATGGTAAATTGTTCTGTTTAATTTACCATTAGTTTTTTTCTTTAATAGTACATCTAGGAAAGGCAGACAGTCATCTTTCTCGTGCTCTGACGTGAAACCGATATTCTTATGTGCTTTGTTGAAACTTTGAAGCAATGTTCGTGATTGCGACCTGTTCTTAAGTACAAGAAATATATCATCCACGTACCGTATATATTGAGCACATTTATTTATGTCACTCTTTAATGATGTATTTTCTAGGTGCCCTAGAAAAATCTCAGCCAACACTGGAGATAAGGGGCTTCCCATTGCGACACCATCAGTCTGTTTGTAGATGTTTCCATTAAAACGAAATCGTACGTCTTTCGTGCATAATAAGATAAGCTTGCGTAGAGTTTGACCTGGCACCGGCGATGGTAATATATCGTGTTCTACCGCTTTGACTATAATGTCAATGGTTTCATCAATTGGAACATTTGTAAACAAAGACGTAACATCAAAAGATACCATAATCTTGTTTTTAACATTTATATCTTGAATTTTGTTTACAAACTCAAACGAATCGGCAACCGAATAATTACCTAGTAGTTTACGTAATGGTTCAAGTAAACGAACTAGCCATTTAGCTAGTGCATGAAACGGAGAATTTACCATTGATAAAATTGGCCTCATAGGACAACCTCTTTTGTG
>JAQBSW010012235.1:0-17422 GCA_029291075.1 Eudiplozoon nipponicum | reverse complement strand
TCGACAACTACTAATATGCTCTCTATGTGGAAACATGTAATTACATTAGATGAGAAAAAGTTAGATGCATATATTGTATTTATAGATATCTCAAAAGCTTTTCACTCTATATCTTTTGATGCTATTTTGAATGCGATTAATTTATTGAACATTGATCCGAATATTTTTAGATTACTTAGATGCTACTTATATAATCGTAGAATGAGTATTCAAGTAAACGATTTGATATGAAAATCGAAAAGTGTAACAAGTGGAATTCCACAGGGATCAGGTTTGGGGACCAATTTTATTTAAAATCGTATATGCACATTTGGAAATTAAGATCCTTAACGGTCGAGTTTGCAAATTCGCTGATGATTTAAAAATGATCTGTCCAATTGATCCAAAAATTGTCGAATTATCCAAAAATAATGTGACACTAGATTTGTATATTTTAAGTGGATATTTGCTAACACAAGGGCTGAGAATAAACAGTAAAAAGACGAGAGCTCTAAAAATAGCTAACAGAAGAGAATTAAATTATGTTTATTTTCATCTTGCTGAGATTAATTATGTTTCTGAGATTAAACTTATGCAAGTAATTAAGGATTTAGGCATAGCTATTCAATGTACGGCTTCTGCTGAGAGACATTGTGAAATAGAAATATCTTATCGAATGAAATAAAATTTAAAATGTTTTTAATATGGATAAGACCGATACTAGAATATGCTGCCGCTACTCGGAATCCATTAAAAAAGGGTTTGTCCAATAAGATAGAAAATGTACAAAGAAAAGTTATGAAACAAATTAGTCTTATCATCTGCACTATATACGCCACTAGATTATAATTTGTATCACTGCAAACTTTATGGTTTCGGAGGATGCGCTATTGCATAAAAGCTTTCCATTTGAATCAGTGGACTGGTGCCTATATGAATCTAATAAGAAAGAGTCATGTAGTTGGAACTAGATCTGGTCATTTGGCAATATCTCCACCTTTGATGGGGAATGTTGCGAGCAAGTTATTCTCTTTTTCAAAAATTTACAAAATTTACTATCAATTGCCAAAGGGTCTAAGAGAAACGCCTCCATCTAAAATGTCTTTTAAATTTTTATCTACCGAACTAGAAAAAGTGTTCAATCTTGCTGATATTTTTAATTTTGATTATGATAATACTTTCTCATGGTTAAATAAAAGACAAGATTAATAGTTATCAGCAGCATAACTTCTCAAGTTTCTACCTCCAAGTTTTGTATTATTAAAATTGAAATGTTATGCATTATATCAATTGCTAGTCCTGGTTCGCTTATTTTGCATAATGTTACACTCAAATAATACCTTAAATTTTCCTATTTTTGATGAAGAATCTATCACTGTTTACAGCCGAACTTTCTGATGCTGATAAATTGTACAGTACATCTAATTGCACACATTTATGTGATGTGATATCTTTTTATATTGTACATTTTCCAATTTAATTATATGATGGAACATTTGTGGTTTGAATCCAAATAAAGATATTCTATTCTATTCTATTCTAACATTGTCATTGAGTGATTTCAGGGCAAATTTGGGCATGTATGGGACAAAACGTGGTTGCAGCCAGTACAAGATATATATTGAATGATTTTTCAATCGACATTTACGAGTTGTTGAACTAGAGCTTTCTTCTTTGCGATTATTTTGTTATTAAGTTGAATTCAGGGCAACCGAGGACATGTACGGGCGGAAACGTCGATGAAGCCAGTACAAGATATACGTTGAATTATTTCTCCGTCTAGATTTACGCGTTGTTGAAACAGAGTTTTCTTCTTCACGATTATTTTGTTACTGAGTTTAATTCAGGGCAAATGTGAGCGTGCACGGGCCAAACCGTGGATAAAGAGAGCGCAAGATGTTTTCTATAATTTTTTATCCATTTACATTTACGTGTTGTAGAACAAAAGATTTAGTCTTCGCGATTAATTTGTTACTGAGTTTAATTCAGGGCAACCGGGGGAATGTATGTGCGAAAACGTCGATCTAGCTAGTACAAGATATACGTTGAATGAATTCTCAATCTAGATTTAAGTGTTGTAGAAACAGAGTTTTCTTATTCGCGATTATTTTGTTACTGAGTTTATTTCCGGGAATATTTGGTTATGTACGAGTCAAAACGTGGATGTAGCCAGGACAAGATTTATATTGACGTGTTGCTGAACCAGAGTTTTATTCTTCGCAATTACATTTTCGTTGAGTGATTGCGGGGCAAATTTGGACATGAACGGGTCAAAAGGTGAATATAGTGATAGCACAAGATATATATTGATTTATTTATCCTTTTACATTTAGGTGTTGTTGAACCAGAATTATATTCTTCGCGATTATTTTTGTACTAATTTAAATTCTGGGCGAATTTGGGAATACGTGGACCAAAAATTGGTTGCAGCCAGTACAAGATATATATTGAATTATGTCTCTATCCACATTTACGCTTTGTTGAACCAGAGTTTTCTTCTTCGCGATAATTTTGTTATTGATTTGAATTCAGGGCAAACTTGGGCATGTACAGGGAGAACGTGGATGCAGCCAGTACATGATATATATTGAATTATTTCTCTATCTAAATATATGTTGATGAGCAAAAGTTTTATTCTTCGCAATAACTTTGTTGTTGAGTGATTTCAGGGCATATTTGTGCATGTATGGGCCAAAACGTGGATGTAGCTAGTACAAGATATATATTTAACTATTACTCCATCTACATATAGGAGTTGTTGAACCAGAGTTTTCTTCTTCGCGATTATTTTGTTACTGAGTTAATTTCAGGGTAAATTTGGGCATGTACGGGCCAAAAAGAAGGATGAACCCGGTACACGATATTTATTGAATTATTTCTCAATGTAGATAAACGTATATTTGAACCAGTGTTTTATTCCTCGCAATTACATTGTCGTTGAGTTATTTCAGGGCAAATTTGGGCATGTACGGGCTAAAACCTGGATGAATGGGAACAAGACGTATATTGAATTATTGCTTCATCTACATTTACGTGTTGTTGTGTAACACGAGGCTGTTGAGGCCCCTAACCTATTGGAGTCTGTAAGCCCCATAGATGCCAGATCGCTGGAAGTCATAAAATTCACAGTAGAGTCTGATAGCCTTATATGATTATTTTCGTTACTTAAGTTCAAGTCCGCTATTTTCTGCACTAACCTACTTGTGTCCTCAAATTTAATATCGGTATCCATGAATATATGAGATAACAATTAAATCGATACTTACTGTTAGGCAATCGGAAAGTGAAAGTTGGAAAGCTGTTCCACTCAGCAATAATCTGTTATGGTATATACGTGAACCAACGATAAAATCAAATATACCTGTTCCAAGGCTCCTCTTCAATGTTATTTTATATCAGAACAAAGGCAATTGATGGAGAAATATATTTGATAATGATTTAATCGTTTACTAGAGAAAATTGTTAAAATGCAGCAGACCAAAATTACAATACCAGTCACGTAGCGAGATATTATAAAACTGAAAATAGCGCACAATTTTAAAATCAAGTATTTAAACAAAGAATGTTCTGGAAAATAAAAAAAAAAATTCTTTTTAAATAAAGTTCGTTACAATCAGCTATGGTGGTTTAAATTTATCAGTCAATGTTATTTTACATAAGGTGGAGGATTTAACTTCCTCCACACGGCTCCGCGTTACAACTCAACGATGTTTGATTTTGACAAATACAGTGCTCTTTAAGGTCAAATAATCTAAATCTGTTCTTACACAATATTTCTCTTAACTGTGATTTTAGGTACAATCTCTGTAAGTTTCAAGCAGTTTTAATTGACATATCTTGAATTGAAATTTTATTTGTAATTAATAGGGTTTTTATTAAGTAAACAGAACCGCGCGCGATCCTCGTGGATCACGGGGTGGACTATAGTGTCACTACTGATTTATTTCGCTTAGTTGGATTATACGCTGTTTACGCAAAGGATTCACTGTTCACATTTAATTATGCCTATCCGAACTTCAGAGACTAATGGATTAGTATAATGACATGAGTTAAAACCATAACAAGCAGTGAACTAAATATTTGTGAGTTTTTGTCATTGAAGTGTTTACACGGATTACACATTCATTTTTAGTGATAACTTTTAACGGTGACTATGTTCATATCATCATGTATTTTCAATCGATTGCCTATATTCATTTCAATTCAGACATTTGTGTAAGAATAACTGCTTGTGAGCAAAACATTTTTCTTTATAAACATAGATCATTTTAACTTTTGCCGTCCAGAAGACGGACAATTTAATTTAACTGTGAATGGTGTTTAAGAAATACTGTTGTGTTAAAATTTGTTTTATTGCCGACCAACACATGGTCAATTTGGACTAACTGTGAATTCTATTTCTATTTGCAACATTGTGTACAATATACGTATGACAACTTATTTTTGCCTTCTCACATCAACCATCCGAAAAGGATCAGAGACTGATTATGAGCATGGGTAGTAATAATAGCCACCATGGATATGTAGGACGGGTACACGAACTAGATAGCCACCCCGCAAAAATACTCCAAAAGTTAACCAGAGTTTTATTCTTCGCGATTATTTTGTTATTGAGTTTAATTCAGGGCAAATTTCGGAATGTATGGCCCAAGACTTGGATGTAGCCAGTACAGGATGTATATTGAATTATTTCTCCATCTACATTAACTTGTTGCTGAATCAGAGATTTGTTCTTCGCAATTGCATTGTCGTTGAGTGATTGTGGAGCAAATTTGGGCTAGTATGGGTCAAAACGTGGATATAGAGATAGCAAAAGATATATATATATATATATTCAGGGCCAATTTGGGAATATATGGGCAAAAACTTGGACATAGCCAGTACAAGATGTTTATTGAATTATATTAAATTCTACATTTACGGGTTGTTGAAGTAGAATTTTATTCTCCGCAATTATTTTGTTACTGAGTTTAATTCAGGGCAAATTTTGGCATGTATGGGCCGAAACCTGGATAACGAGGTCACAAGATGTATATTAAATTATTTCTCCATCTACAGTTACGTGTTGTTGAACCAGAGTTTTATTCTTCGCGATTATTTTGTTACTAAATTAAATAAAGTTCAAATGTACGGGTCAAAACCTGGAGGTAGCCAGCACAAGATGTATATTGAATTATTTCTCCATCTACATTTACGTGTTGTTGAACCAGAGTTTTATTCTTCGCGATTATTTAGTTACTGAGTTTAATTCAGTGCAAATTTGGGAATGTATGAGCCAAAACGTGGATGTAGCCAGTACAAGATGTATATTGCATTATTTCTCCATCTACATTAACGTATTGCTGAATCAGAGATTTATTCTTCGCAATTGCATTGTCGTTGAGTAATTGTGGAGCAAATTTGGGCATGTATGGGCCAAAACGTGGATATAGAGATATAAAAAGCTATGTATTGAATTATTTCTCCTACATTAACGTGTTGCTGAACCAGAAATTTATTCTTCGAAATTGCATTGTCGTTGAGTGATGCGGGGAAATTTGGGCATTAACGGGTCAAAAAGTGCATGTAGGGATAGCACAAGATATATATTGAATTATTTCTCCATCTAAATTTATGCGTTGTTGAAACAGATTTTTCTTCTTCGAGATTATTTTGTTATTTAGTTTAATTCTGGGCAAATTTGGGCATGTACGAGCCAAAATGTGGATGTAGCCAGTACATTGATACATTGTAGCCAGTATATTGATATATTTTTCAATCCAGATATATGTGTTCATGAGCCAGAGTTTTATTCTCTGCAATAACATTGTCGTTGAGCGATTTCAGGCAAATTTTTGCATGTATGGGCCAAAACGTGGATGTAGCCAGTACAAGATATATATTGAATTATTTCTCTATCTACATTTACGCCTTGTTGAACCAATTATTTTGTTACTGTGTTAAATTCAACGTAAATTTGGGCATGTACGGGCCAAAACGATGATGTTTATTTAATTATTTCTCCATGTAAATATACGAGTTGTTGAACCAGTGTTTTATTCTTCGCAATTAGATTGTCGTTGAGTGATTTCAACGTAAATTTGTGCAAGTATGCGCCAAAACCTGGATGAAGAGTGCACAAGACTTATATTGAATTATTATTCTATCCACATTTACGTGTCATTGAAACAGAGTTTTATACTTCGCCATTATTTAGTTACTGAGTTTAATTCAGGGAAAATATTGGCATGTACGGCCAATGCGTGGATTGAGAGAGCACGGGATATATATTGAATTATTTCTCCATTTACATTTAGGTGTTGTTGAACCACAGTATTATTCTTCGCGAGTATTATGTTACTAAGTTTAATTCAGGAAAATTGTGGGAATGTATGGGCCAAAACTTGGAGGAAGGGGGCACAAGAAATATGTAGAATTATTTCTCCATCTTCATTTGCATTTTGTTGAACCACAGTTTTATTCTTCGCGATTATTTTTTTACTGAGTTCAATTCAGGGCAAATTTGAGCATATCTAAGCCAAAACGTAGATGTAGCTGGTACAAGATCTATATCGATTTATGTCTCCATCTACATTAACGTGTTGCTGAAACGGAGTTTTATTCTTCGCAATTGCATTGTCGTTGAGGGATTTCGGGGCAAATTTGGGCATGGACGGGCCAAAGAGATAGCACAAGATATATATTGTGTTATTTCTCCTTCTACATTTACATGTTTTTGAAACAGAGTTTTATTCTTCGCGATTATTTTGTTTCTGAGTTTAATTCAGCGCAAATTTGGGAATGTGTGGACCAAAAATAGGTTGTAGCCAGTACGAGATATATATTGAAGTATTTCTGCTTCTAAATTTACGCGTTGTTGAACCAGAGTTTTCTACTTGGCGACTATTTTGGTATTGAGTTTTATTCAGGGTAAATCTGGGCGTGTACGGGCGAAAACGTGGACGTAGCCAGTACATGATTTAAATTGATTTATTTCTCCAGCTACATTTGCGCGTTGTTAAACCAGAGTTTTCTTCTTCGCGATTATTTTGATACTGAGTTAAATTCAGAGTAAATTTGGGCATGTACGGGCAAAAAGGATAATGAACCCGGTACAAGATATATATTGAATTATTTCTCCATGTACGTTAACGTGTTGCTAAATCAGAGTATTATTCTTCGCAATTGCATTGTCGTTGAGTGATTACGGGACAAATGTGGGCATGAACACGCCAAAACGTGAATTTAGAGATAGCACTAGCAATATATAGAAATATTTCTCCTTCTACATTAACGTGTTAATGAACCGGTGTTTTATTCTTCACGATTATTTCGCTCCTGAGTTTAATTCAGGGCAAATTTGGGAATGTGTTGGCAAAAAATTGATTGTAGCCAGTACAATATATATATTGAATAATTTCTCCATCTACATTTACGTGTTGTTGACGCAGAGTTTCCTTCTTCGCGAATATTTTGTTAATGAGTTGAATTCAGGGCAAACTAGGGCATGTATGTAGAACCAGAGTTTTATTCTTATCGATTGTTTTGTTAACAAGTTTAATTAATTAATTTTGGATTGCATGGGCCAAAACCTGATTGAAGTAAGCACAAGATGCACATTGGACTATTTCCCAATTTTCGTTAAAGTGTTGCTGAATCAGAGGTATATTCTTTGCAATTGCATTGTCGTTGAGTGATTGCGGGGCAAATTTGGGAAAAAGATATATATTGAATTATTTCTCTATCTATATTTACGTGTTGTTGACCCAGAATTTCCTACTTCGCGATTATTTTGTTATTGAATTGAATTTTGTTGGGCATGTACGGGCCAAAACATGGATAAATAGAGCGCAATATATATATTGAATTATATTTCCATCAACATTTACGAGTTGGTGAACCAGATATTTATTCTTCGCGATTGTTTTATTAACGAGCTGAATTCAGGGCAAATTTTCGATTGCATGGGACAAAACGTGGATGAAGAAAGCACAAGATGTATATTGAATTATTTCTCCATCTACATTTACGTGTTGTTGAACCAGAGTTTTATTCTCCGCGATTATTTTGTTACTGAGTTTAATTCAGGGCAAATATTGAAATGTATGGGACAAAACATAAATGAAGAGAGAAAAAGAAGTACATTGAATTATTTCCCCATCTACATTTTCGTGTTGTTGAACGAGAGCTTTATTTTTCGCGAATATTTTCTTACTTAGTTTTTTTCAACATTTACATTTTGTTCAACCAGAGTTTCATTCTTCGCGATTATTTTGTTACTGAGTTTAATTCAGTGCAAATTTGGACATGTACGAGCCAAGACGTGAATGTAGCCAGTACAAAATATATATTTAGGTGCTGCTGAACCAGAGTTCTATTTCTCGCGATTATTTAGCTATGGAGTTTAATTTAGGGCAAATTTGTGCATGTACGGGTCAAAACGTTGAGGTAGAGAGCACAAGATGTGGATTGAATTATTTCTCCATTTACATTTATATTTTGTTGAACCAGAGTTTTATTCTTCGCGATTATTTAGTTACTAAGTTTAATTCAACATTTACGTGTTTTTGACCCAATTATTTTGTTACTGAGTTTAATTCTGTGCAATATTGAGCATGTACGGACCAAAATGTCGTAACAGCCAGCACAAGATATATACTGAATCATTTTTCCATCTACATATGCGTGTTGTTGAACCTGATGTTTATTCGTCGCAATAAAATTGTCGTTTGGTTATTTTTTGGAAAAATTTGGCATATATGAGCCAGAACGTCGGTGTAGCCCGTACAAGATATATAAAGAATTACTTCTCTATCTAAATATACGTGTTGTTGAAACAGAGTTTTATACCTGGCTATTAAATTGTCTTTTAGTTAAATTTAGGGTAAAGTTGGGCATATACGGGCCAAAACGTGATTGAAACCTGTACAAGGTGTATCTTAAACTATTTTCTATGTACATATAAGTGTTGTTGAACCTGTGTTTTTCTTCTTCCGAATAACATAGTCGTTGTGTGATTTCAGAATATATTTGTGGCAAATATGGGCAAAATCCCGGATGAAGAGGGCACAAGATGTATATTAAAATATTTCTCCATCTACCTTTACGTGTTGTTTAACCAGATTTATATTCTTTGCGATTATTTTGTCACTGAGTTAAATTCAAGTCAATTTTTGGTATGTACGGACCAAAACGTGGAGGTAGCCAGCACAAGATGTATTTTGAATTATTTCTCCATCTAAATTTACGTGTTGTTGAAACAAAGTTTTATTCTTCGCGATTATTTTGTTACTGAGATTAATTCGAGCAAATTTGGGTATGAATGTGCTAAAAGTTGGACGAGGAGAACACATGGTGTATATTGCCTTATTTCTCCATCTACCTTTACGTGTTGTTGCATCCCAGTTGTATTCTTCGCGATTATTTTGTTACTGAGTATAATTCAGGGCAAATTTGCAAATGTTTGGGCCAAAACGTGGATGAAGAGGGTACAAGATGTTTAGTGAATTATTTCTCCATCTTCATATGATGTCGCTTCTTGGAATCCATTAAAAAAGGGTCTGTCCCATAAGATAGAAGCTGTACAAAGAAAATTTTTGAAACAAATAAGTCCTATCTGCTGCACTATATGCGCCACTAGATTACAGTTTGTAACACTGCAAACTTTATGGTTTCGGAGGATGTGCTATTGCATAAAAGTTTTCCATTTGAACCAGTGGACTGGTGCCTATATGAATCCGATAAGAAAGAGTCATGAAGTTGGAACTAGATCTGGACATTTGGCAATATCTCCTCCTTTGGTGGGGAATGTTGCGAGCAAGTTATTCTCTTTTTCGAAAATCTACAAAATTTATAACCAATTGCCAAAGGGGCTTAGAGAAATGCCTCCATCTAAGATGTCTTTTAAATTTTTATCTACTGAACTAGAAAAAGTCTACAATCCTGCTGATATTTTTTATTTTTGATTATGATAATACTTTCTCATGGTTGAATAAAAGACAAGGATAATTGTTATCGGAAACAGAATTTCTTGAGATTTTTATTTCCAAGTTTTGTATTATTAAAATTGAAATGTTATGCATTATATCATCATGTTAGTCAACAATACATACAATCAATTGCTAGTCATGGTTCTCATTTTTTTGCATAATGTTACACTCGAATTATACCTTAATTTTTCCTATTTTTGATGATGAATCTATTATTCTTTACAGCCGAACTTTCTGATATTGATATATTGTACAGTACAACTAGTGAGATTTACTTATCTACATGAGACTAATTGCACATTTTTATGTGATGTGATAACTTTTTTTATATTGTACATTTTCCAATTTTATTATTTGATGGAACATGTGTGGTCTAATTCCAAATAAATTTATTTTATTTCTTTTTCTCTTTTTATTTACGTATTTTTGAACCAGAGTTTTATTCTTCCCGATTATTTTCTTGCTGAGTATAATTCAGGGCAAATTTCGACATGTACGGGCCAAAACGTGGAGGCAGCCATCATAAGTTGTATATTGCATTATTTCTCCATCTACATTTACGTGTTGTTGAAACAAAGTTTTATTCTTTGCAATTATTTTGTTACTGAGACTAATTCAGGGCAAATTTGGGCATGTATGGCCCAAAAGTTGGAAGGAGAGAGCAAAAGATGTATATTGCATTATTTCTCAATATTCATTTACGTGTTGTTGAACCAGAGTTTTTTTCTTCGCGATAATTTTGTTTCCGATTAACAGTGAATTATATTTATGTGCTACATTGTGTGTAATATATACATGAAACCTTTCTTCGGCCTTCTAATATTAACCATCTGAAAAGGAACAGACTGATTGAATGCTCGGGTAGTAATAATGGCAACCATTGATAAGTAGTAGGGGTACAAAATCAGGAACGAGAAAGCAACAGCGAAAAGTACCCCTACATAATGGTGCCCCGGTTCGTCGAACTCACAGCCAGCAAAGAATTAACAAATATCTAGAGTTAAGAAATTCAAGCAATTTGGATGACTACTACAAGATAAGTTAACTCTAAGACACATATCACAGAAAAACACCCTCTCGGGATTACAATGCTCGAAGACAGCTGCACGATGGCGGGTGAGGACGATGTTACACTGCCATCAGTTCTCGACAACACTCATACACTTAAGATGAGGGCCAGTTCAGGAAATACAGGAAGCCCGATGGTGAGCCCAGCAACAAACCGCATCACCACATGGACACAGTATAAAATATGTCAATTCGATCCAGACTACCTTGACGCGTGGGTCGACGATGTCACTTTACTGGCCAAGGTGTCCAACATAACAGACGAGGGCTCATTATTTCTGAGGGCTTGGGAGACGATCCCAATATCTTTCAGACACGGACTCAAAGATATACTGCATCAATACACTGAGGGCACATGTGCACAGCCATGGCAGAGCCTGCAACGCGCCGTCAAGCAACGTTTGGAACCAGATCGAGAAGACAGGCTTACAGAATTAATGAGCCAGATGTCCGTAGATAGCCGCACGCCTTCTGAGCTATTTAGGGAAATGGAGAACAAAGCCTTAGAATTCAAACTGCCCAAGGAAGTCGTAATGCGACTGTTCATACAGAATCTCCCACCGGCACTACAAGAGATGGCCACGTTCTTGCGCAAATCCCTCGAAGTACAAGATGACGTTCTGCCGGCACGTCTAGACAAGTGGTGGAAGAAACACCACCACAACCTACCGGCCCAAGAGAAAGTCCACATCACCCCAAGAATGTTCGAATCACAACCCACCACATCATCAGCCGGAACAAATGTCACGAATGAACGCCTCATCAGCTGCAAATTCATAAGGCCAATTTGGCCTCGTCGATGCCATCCAAAACAGACGAAGAGCAGGCGTGACCACGTCCACCGACCCGGAATAGCGCCAGGAGGTCGACGTCGAGAGACCGAACCACAGTGCCACAGTTACCAGCGGAGTGGTGTCCGAATCATCGCAGCTATGGCCACTCCACACGTTACTGCCTCGGAAACGGCTGCACTTTCCCGCGCACAGACGCGACGTTCAGATGGGCGCGGTCACCCTCAACAACTCAGGAGGATCCGCCCATGGAAGGTTCGGAAGACGGGTGGGGTCAGCCTCCTCGGCGGCAGCAGAGGCTGAGCACCCCAAGATTGTTGGCCGCTCCACGTCTGATGGCTCGAAGCACGTTGCCTTCGCGGTAGAGCGCAATCAAACTATTGTCTTTACAGCGACGGCTCCAATTAAGTCATGCTTCAAACGCCCAAATGCCAGCAATCAATCTCATCGCCGGTTGCCACTATCAACATACTTTCTCATCCGTGACGCAATCTCTGGCGAATGAATTGTCATAGACACTGGATCAGATGTAAGCTCACTACGCCACAATTATCTCGAACCAACCCACCCAGTCGACACCAACAGTCTGACCTGCGCTAATGGCTCCAACATAGCGACGTTTGGGGTACGAGTACACACAATCTCGTTCTCCAACTCAAAATGATGTTTCAAATATCCGTTCATCATCGACAACACGACATGAAACATCATTGGACGTGACTTTCTCGAACACTTCGACCTAACCATCCGTCCAAGAACGCGAGAAATAGAGGAGCCAGTATCAGTGTTGACAGAACCAAAATCAGTCGTTATACGGCATGAAAGAGCAATAACATTTCCTGTAAGGTTAGCCCACTTCATTGTGTACTAATTTTCACTGTCGGGGGGGTGTATGTAACACGCGGCTCCGTGTTACAACCCAACGAAGGTCAATTTTTACAAACGCTGTGCTCTTTAAGGTCAAATATTCTAACTCTGTCCTTAAACAATATTTCTCTTAGCTGTGATTTTAGGAACAATCTCTTTTAGTCTCAAGCAGTTTCAATCGATATTTATTGAACTGCAATTTTATTTGTAATTAATAGTGTTTTTATAAATAGACAGAACCGCGCGCGATCCGAGAGGATCACGCGGTGGAATATTGTGTCATTGTGAACTTATTCCGATTAGTTTAAAAATTTGGATTATTCGAACTTCAGAGAACAATATATTAATATCATGTACTGAGATAGAATCGTTACAAACGGTGATCTTAACACTTGTGAGTTGTGTCATTGAAGTCCTTAAACGATTTACATTCTTTTTATAGTGATTACCTTTAACGATGACTTTTTCCATGTATCATTTGTTTTAAATCGATGGCATAAATGTTGAGCAATTCAGACCTTTGTACGCGAATAACTGATTGAGCATAAAACAATTTTCTATGATAAACTTAAATCACTTTTATTTTTGCCGTCTAGAAGACGGACAATTTAGCTTAATTGTGAATGGCATTTAAATCATATTTTTGCATAAAAACCATTTTTACAGCTGACAAACATATATTCAATTTTGACTAACTGAGAATAGTGTTTAAGATATAATTTTACATTAAAAATCTGTATTATTACCATCCAACTCCTTCAATTCAGATTAACAGTGAATTATATTTGTGTGCAACATTGTGTGTAATATATACATGAAACCTTTCTTCGGCCTTCTAATATTAACCATCTGAAAAGGAACAGACTGATTAAATGCTCGGGTAGTAATAATAGCAACCATTGATAAGTAGTAGGGGTACAAAATCAGGAACGAGAGAGCAACGGCGAATAAAAATTCCTACAAGTTAATAGGACTAGAGCCTTTACAAGCACATCTACAAATTAAAACGTGTAATGAATCTGAAAACGTGATATTAAGTACTGCATTCTCATTTTATACGTTAAACTCCCACTTTGCAAAACATCTCATCTATTAAAACAACCACCACAGTTTGAATAAAATAATTTATTTAAAAAGAATTTTTTCTTTTTATTTTTCCAGAACATTCTTTGTTTAAAGACTTGATTTTTATAATTGTGCGCTATTTTCAGTTTTTGAGTATCGTGCTTCCGAGCTGGTTGTAGATTTTCGTTTGCTGCATTTTTAACATTTCTCTCCATAATAAACGATTACAACATTACACAATAAACATCTTTCGACACTTGCCTTGTGTTCTGATATAATAAAACACTGAGGAGGAGTCTTGGAACAGGTAATTTATTTATTATTGTGGGTCACGTACACATCAAAGCAGATTATTGCTGAAGATATAGCTTTCCAACTTTCACCTTCAAAGTGCCACAAGTAAGTGTCAATTTAAGTATCATAATTCTTGATCATGAATGCCGATATTAAATTAGAAGATGTATTTCATTTAGGGCAGGACCTAATGGACTTAAATCTTATTGACACAGATAACAATGTAGGCAAAACAGACTCTACTGTGAATGTTAGGACTTCTAGCGAACTGGCATCTAGGGGGCTTACTAACACCAATAGGTTAGGGGCCTCAACAAAATTTGGCGACCACGCCAGTCCAAGTATATTTAGTCTACCACAGTATAAGTCAGAGAAACATGCAAGTTGGGTAGGAGATGCCCAAATGATATTTGAGGCTTATTGTATTGTGAACCCTATGGAGAAATTTGTTGCAGCATGGATGGCATTGCCTGAGAATTTCCGAAATGCTTTGGAAAATTTCAGAGACAGAACTGTGAAGGAAAAGCCGTACAACGCATTTGAGTTATTAATGGCAGAAATTCAACAGAGATATCAGCCTGGAAGAACAGCGCAAATGTGCGAATTATTACGCTTAGAAAAAATGGGACGTCAGTTACCGTCCGAATTTTATGAACGCCTTTGCACGAAAGCTTCCAGGTTGAATATATCTAATGATGTAGTCAACTCCATTTTTACAGCTGAGTTACCAGTTAGGCTCAGAACAACAATGGAAGTGTTTGACACAATGAATATAGATTGGCCAACAAAACTCAGAGGGTTAGACGGCGTGTATAAACAGCAAGAACCACAAGTACATGCTGTAATGGCAGATTCTGTAACGATGCAGCCAGTCAGGGCAGATACCGAAAACCACCTGACCACACAAGAAAGTTTGCGTTTCTTATGTAGGGAAGTTGCTAGCTTGCGTAGTGATGTCGCACAACTTCAGAGTCAGGTCCAGTATATTAGACGCCGAAGGAGTCACTCGCGTCAACGCTTCGAAGGGCCACGCGGATGGGGTAAGGCACAGGGCGAATATGGACGCAGTGCGAAGTGCCAAGATGAAAATTATAATTACCCGCGATTAGGTGGACCCAAATGGAAAGGAAGCACAAAACCGGTTGAGAGAAATCCGTCACCGGGAAAAGGGAAAAACCCCCACTAGTAGGAGCCGTAGGGGGGGTTCCATTGCAAAGGCTCCCAGATATGCCTTTAAAAGGCATACTCAAAGCAAAAGAGGCGACTAGTATAAATAGCACCCAGATAAAAGGCAAGAGAGTCCGATTCTCACTAAGCGGGGATCTTGAAAACATTGCCGGAGTGTCCAGCAACAAGTTCATTATTAAGGATGAATTATCTGGATTAGAATTTCTCATAGACACGGGTGCGGAGGTAAGCATAGTTAGGTCAGACGTGGTGGAAGCAGATTGCCCCACATTTGATTATCAACTATGGGCCGCGAATGGTAGTCCAATTGAAGTAAAAGGGATGAAAGAAATGTCTGTAAAATTAGGCCAGAAATCTTCTTTCCTATGGAATTTTCTAGTAGCCGATGTCAAGGACCATATCATTGGCATGGATTTCTTGACACATTTCAAGCTGGCATTAGACCCCAAGGCTAGGACTATCACAGAAGGCGTAGGGACATCAATAAATAATGAGTCTAACGTGTCGGCAGTTAGAACAGTCCTCTTACCTCGTCCAACAGTCGCACATGACTTTGCTGATATAATCGAGAAGCACCTAGCAGTGTTTCAACCTTTTAGTGCCAAAAGAATAGGTTTGAAAATAGGAGTAGAACACCAGATAGAATTGGTAGCTCCGTTACCTTGTTCACCAAAGGCTCAACCATTGGCACAACACAAGCAACAAGTAGCTGTGTCAGAATTTCATCAATTGCGCGAAGAGGGGATTTGTAGAAGGTCAAATTCCAATTTTGCTTCCCCAATAGTGGTAGTTCCCAAACCTGAACCGGGTCAATGGAGGGTTTGTGGGAATTATCGTCTATTAAACTCAGTGACAAAGGGTGATTCTTATCCTCTCCCTAACCAGAGTACTTTGCTCCGAGATATAATGGGATATGAGGTTTATTCAACTTTAGATCTCCAGAAAGCGTACTATCAAGTACCAATGGAAGAAAGTTCGATACCACTCACCGCAGTCAGATTTCCAGGAGGGGGATCGCATGAATTTCTTCGAATGCCTTTTGGTTTGAAAAACGCCAGTCAGACATTCCAGCGTTTGGCTGAAGAAATCCTTCAGAATTGTCCATTTGCGAGAGTATATATTGATGACATAATAATTTTTAGTAGTTCACGAGACGAACATCGTACGCATTTGGAAACGGTTTTGACCAGGCTGGAACAATATGGATTGGTGGTCAAACCTAATAAGAGTAATATTGGTTGCTCTTCAGTTAAATACCTTGGTCATATACTTTCCAAAGACGGAATTAAGCCTTTGGAAGATAAGGTCCAAGCCATTAAGGACGTAACTGAACCCAGAACAGTACGCCAGTTGCGAAGGTTCTTGGGCATGATCAGCTATTATCGTCGATTCATTCCAGGTCTAGCCGGAATTCTTGGATCGTTAACAAGCCATCTCACTCTTGAAAAGAGCACGATCAAGAAGTCTTGGCCTATCATCTTGAGTCAAGAAGACCGAGAAAATTTCCAAAAGGCCAAGGATATGTTAAGTGACGTAACCACATTAGCACCTGTAGATTGGGAAAAACCTTTCGAACTAATCACTGATGCATCAGATGTTGCATTAGGAGCAGTGCTACAGCAAAGAGATCGGGACGTAGTAAAACCGATTGGGTTTTATAGCCGTAAGCTTACTGATCGAGAAAAACGGTATGATACGTTTGGCAAAGAGCTTCTAGCCGTGTATGCCGCAGTGTTACACTTCGAGCATTACTTAGATGGTCACAAGTTTAAGTTATTGACCGATCATAAGCCATTGATCAGCATACTTGGTAAGACAGCTAGGCTTAATTACTCTCGTAGAGTAAATTCCCAAATAACACGGTTAGCAGAGTTTGATTTCACTGTGTCTCATATTGCTGGTAAAGAGAATGTGGTTGCAGATGCACTAAGCCGACCGAATGAAGCTGATGTCGATACGATATTTCAAGGTCCTTTGAAAAGTTTAGAAGAATCAATGCACGATTTCGTTAGTCAAATCGAAGAAGCGCAAGGACTGGATCCCTTTACATTGGTATTGTCCAAAAGACCAGGATATGTGCGTAAGCTCATAAATGGCAAGTGGTTGTTATGCGAAACATCTAGAAGTCAACCACGACCATATGTGCCATTGGAGTTACGGGCCAAGATTATCCAAGTGTTGCATAACATGGGTCATCCATCC
>JAQBSW010012234.1:0-17423 GCA_029291075.1 Eudiplozoon nipponicum | reverse complement strand
ATTTAGCCGCAAATAGAGAAAGGTACGACTAACACTTTCAGCTATTCTTAAATCTTTCTCCATTTTGTTTCAATAAGAGCCTATAAATCTATCTATATTCAAGTGAGATTTGTAAAATATGCCATCAAAAATCCCGAGAGCATTTCCATTCAAAATCTTGATCTATTTTTAAATCTTTTTTAAGACTTCTTTTAAAAAATATAGCAGTCTTTGATGAAAGATACCTATATTGGTTATTGCATAAGGAAAAAACATTGATTTCTGTACGATTTATTATGCTTAAATTATGCTCGAATCCACTAGAGTTGTTGAATAACAGTTTCAGTCGAATATTATGGCTACAAAATATAAATTTGCAAGACAATTTATTTGGGTAATCGCATTTGGCGTAATCTCTCAGAACGCAGTCAAATATGAGATCAAGCCATTTAATTTTTTCGATACACATTAATTTCGAACAATTATTGACAACTTTATGAAATAATTTGTCAAGAAATATTTTTGGTGCATGTCAATATATATAGAAAGAAAAATTATCTTTGTGCAAATATTTTGGAAAGATTTAAAAACTTGAATAGCCAATTCCTTAAATTACACTTTTAAATGTCAAGCGATGAAGCTTTAGTTTGAAAATATTTAATTTAAAAATGTTATTTCTTGTTCACAAATTTAGCTGTCACAGCGCGACCATGGATGTAAGATATTACCAGCCAGGCGACGTTTTCGGACTTTGCAAACAATCTATGCGAAATTACCAGTAAAAATTTAAAATAATGTCAGTGGCTAATCTGAAATATTTTTATTGTTAATCGTATGTTAAAAGGTATATTTTTGTCAGCAGACATCGAACAGTGATATATGTGGTAGTGAAGTAAGTGTTCTTATATTTGACAGGTATGCCTAACACAGAATGAAGATAAATAAGCAAATTTCATATTTTTGTTTTTCTTGCTTTATTATAGATGTTTTATCCAACGTACCCCGAGTTGTAAAAAATATAAATATCGACATGGTGGGTCGATATTCATTTGGCTATAGTAATTATATAACGAATAACATATTACGTATTGTTTATATAATTCCTCACATAATGTAGGACTATATAAAATCCGGCTTCGTTACACTGATCTATATGTACATACACGCATTTATATATACATATATATATATATATATATATATATATATATATATATATATATATATATTACACAGTGTATTTTTGTTAGGAAGAAAAAACAAAATAATAACAAAGTGGATAATGGCCCTTAATTTCGATACACTATTAAGCTTCACTATATATTCTTTCATTTATATACATCCTCGGTTTTCATTAGATTGTGTGTGGCAACAAATCTGACACTGTTTTACTTATATTTCTTTTTTGGGCTGATAAGAAAGTGTGTGTGCGTACGTGTGTGTACCTGTTTGCATGTAGAGGTCTTTCTCGCTGTATTGCAAAGTGATGTCTGGGAACTGGTCATTCTTGTATTGATGGCTTAAGGTTTAACCAACTTTTTGCATTGTTGGCTGTTACTTGTACGAACTTTAGTATCCAGAGTGTAGAATATCGTTTCCTCTTGTTCCGCAATTTTGTTTTCTCCACTTGCTAACAGCACAGGTGCGAATTGCAGTGTTGAATGCTCATATTGTTTCAAAATCTGTCTCCGTATGTGCAGTTGTTTTTCCCCTTCAGTTTGTTGCCAATCTGATCGAATATTTTTGAGTCTGGTGGAGGAGGTTTTTGGTCTTGCATGGATGCTAGTTAATTGTCGTTGGCTTTTATGATTCTTGGCCAGTCGATTAGAATATGATTTTGATGAAACTTTTGTATAAGTAGGCCAGGTGTATGTCGTGTTATGTAAAGGGTCTCATAAATATATAATAATTTTTCGGATTTGCATTATGTAGAATTGAGAAATTGGTCAAATTAACTGGGTGCACCGTTTCTAATATTTGATCGGAAAAAGTTAATTTTCCTGACTGTGCCAAGCCTTTTTAATCACTTTCTACGGTAAATGTTCCTGGATTCTGATAATCAATTGCTTCTTCGTACTTACAATATATGTGCTACTGAACATACATGAAAATTTGTAGACTATGAATGATTTAGAGAGAAGTTGCAATTGATCTTCGGCACCCTACCTGAAGATTCTCTGTATTTTAATATATATATATATATATATATATATATATATATATATATATATATATATATATATATACACGTATTAGTTTATTTTTCTTTTAGAATAACAGCTTTTGAATGAATGGTCAATTTTTAAAGAGTTGCCAGAGAAAACTACAAAAACATACACGGAAGGAAATTAGCTGACATAAATAACATGCTTCAGGTTTCAAAACGCACACGGGCCATTCTGGCTAGATCTGAGGAATCCAATGTAAATAGGAGACGTCCAATAGACAGATTGCATTTACTATCTTATGCGGCGCCCATTTAACACAAACAGGATAAACATTATAATATTTCTGTACTACAATAATGCTTCCAATATTGGCATGGCGACTGTTTTTTATGCAAGAATGATTAGGATTAGTTACAACATTAGATTAACCGCAATACACGTGTGGAAATACCTACCAGAAAAGCTAACAAAATTTAAATCTGTAATTTCTGTACATTGCGCAGCTTCTAAGGCTTCTAATAATGAGTTGCAGGATAGGACACTAAAGACAATCAATAATTTTTATATAATTTATATATATATATATATATTTCTAATTAGGAAGAAAAAACAAATTAATAACAAAGTGAATAATGGCCATTTATTTCGAGATTACTAAACTTCGCTTTACAATCTTTCATTTATATACATTCTGGGTTTTCATTTGATTATGTGGGTGGCAACAAATCTGACTCGGTTTTACTTCTATTTCTTGTTTTGGCTGATTGGTAAGTGTGTATGCGTTTGTGTCTGTTTGTGTGCCTGTTTGCATGTAAAGGTCTTTCTCGCTGTATTGCAAAGTGATGTCTGAGATCTGGTCATTCTTGTATTGATGGCTTGAGAATTAACCATCTGTTCGCATTTTTGGCTGTTACGTGTACGAATGTTATTTTTCCGAGTGTATTCTTTCGTTTCATATTTTTGCGCAAATTTGTTTTCATCACTTTGTAACAGCGCAAGTGCAGATTGCAGTTTTTAACGCTCATATTGTTTGGAAATTTCTGTCACCGTATGTCTATCTGTTTTTTTCCTCTTCAGTTTGTTGCCAATCCGATTGAATTTTTGTTGAGTCTTAATGAGGGGTATTCGGTTTGTGAAACCAGATCTCAGACATCACTTTGCAATACAGCGGAAAAGATTTTTACATTCAAACAGTCACACACACAGACACAAACACATACACACTTACCAGTCAGCCAAAACTGTAAATAGAAGTAAAACCGAGTTAGATTTGTTGCTATCCACATAATCAAATGCAAACCCAGAAAGTATATAAATGAAAGATTATAAAGCGAAGTTTAGTAATCTCGAAATAAATGACCGTTATCCACTTAGTTATTATTGCGATTTTTGATCCTTACTGGAAATATACTGTGTAATATTCGAAGGCAATGGACATTATATATATAAACCTTCTGATGTCCATTGCCTATGAATTTGTGTACGTGCACAAAATTTCAGATTTGAATTGCCATATATATATATACCTATACATATCAATATATATATATATATATATATACTCTACTATATTCACTGCTATATATATAGATATAATGTAAGTTAAGAAAGTGCTCTCTTATGCTAGAATGCAAATGCGCAATTCCAATGATGATTATTTCCACTCGATTACCTGCATATTATATCTTTTTAATTTTTTCATTTTCCTCGTTATAGAGATTTATATAACATCAAATTATAGTCCACTTTCTCTCCTTTAAAAACTGAAAGTGAGATTATTTATACTTGTTCATTTTGCAGACGTTTTCGTCAAATTTTATTTGAGGTTAATAAACCCATTCCTACCAAGGCAAATAAAGAAAAAAATCAATCTTTAAAATTCTAATATGGCAATTGTAACATGATGAAGATATGTCTGCAAATAAAAAAGTAAAATTGGCAATTTTGACGGATTTTAAAATTATCTCGCTTATTATGTAATACTTGTATGCAGATTGACGTTCAGAGCTAAGAACAGGGACATGAAAAATGCAGCCAAAAGAAAGCAAAGTGAGAATTTTTTGATATATTCCTTAATACTTATTGGATTTTGTGTAGTGCTGTTATCGTTCGAGCTGACGCCAAAATTGTTAGTTGGGGTACAATTGATGACAATAATAGTTCGGTAAAATCTAAATTCTTTTGCATTTCCAGGCGCACAGCTTTTTTTAATTGATTCATGGGTTCTGACTCGTCCCATCACACTAAAGCCGTCCTCACACTGCTTATCCGGAAATATTAATGAAACCAGGTTTTCCAATATTTTTCAAAATTTTCAGGACTTCATTTCCAGTCCTACCTTCGGGGTTGACACCATACTCACAAAGAAAACAACTTGTGTTTAAACAACTGTGGGGAAATTTTGGTTAACCTTTATGCTATGTGAGAAATTAAAATATTTCAAAAAATTATTCCTAATAGGACCAGGTGTTTATCTCTATTGAGCATAATTTACTAGAAATCACATATCTTCGTATAGTTTGTAAGATTTCTTTGAATTCGTTGGAAAAGTAGACAAATTAAGCAATAAAAATCATAGGATGCTTTCATTTGAGGTCGGGTTTGTATTTACTAATGTCACGTTAACACAAACAATTGATCTTGTATATCGCTATGAAAGGGATAGTTATATTTATTTTGTGTACTCTTTTTATGTGACTTTATTCCTATCGAAAAATATTAATATTTCATTCGCATCTCCAGTAAAACAAGTGATAAGATCGAGCGAAAGAGCAATTATGTCATTTTACGGGTATTTTTTATACGGCGTATCAAGAAATACGTGTTTTGCATATTTGAAGAATAAATATTCCGAAAGAATTGTCGTTAAGTGTGGAATAATTCCGTAGTTATTACATACAACGAGTGTAACAGTTAAATAAATGAAGAAGCATTTTCTAAAATTCAGTGGTAATAGTTAAATACTTTTTTGCAAAGAACTAATATATATGCAAATATGTATTAGGTGTTGCTAACCTAGTAAAACAATCGTTCAGTATTGACCGGAAGGATAAACCAAAGACAGCATGAACGGAAAGTATAATCTCATGCACATTTGTTTCGTGCTTACTGGCGACTCATCAGTAGGAGCCGGTATTACGCCCTTTTAACCACTATATATTTGGTAGAAGAATGTGGAATAATAGGACGGTACAATCTCCGTGACAAATGTGTAAACCTGCAATAGTGAAGTTAACATCATATAAAGTGTACGACAATGCGACTTCAACGCTAACTCACACTATATAATATATATACGGAGCCTGTAAAGGATACTAACATTATGGGTATTGTGTTAGTAACCGATACCAACATTATTGTACCGAAAAGGTACATGGTACTAACACTATGGTTACCGAGTCGGTACATGATACCAACCTGATGAATATCAATTTATGCTATAGTTCACCGAAATTGAGAATTACAACAATTTCTGAACACCTGTTACTCCAGTAAATCCCTACACCTTGGCCTTGATCGATATCAGTTATCACATTTCGCGGTAAGTATATCAGTAGTAATATGAGCTTATGGGCCGTCTATGCATAATTAAATTGTAACTGCGTTCAAAATAACTGGTAACTGTTAAATATATTTCTTTTCCCTTCTTTAGATGTAAAAACAATATTAGTTACTATACTTGTTCCTGCCAACCTTCATTTCCGACATGGAACTATGCAATTAATAAGGTCAATCACCTGTTGTTTTTCTTTAGCTTTGGCTAATAACTTGTAACTGGTATCGAATAATACGTTGAGAATAAGTGCTCTGAGCCAATAGAAGGTTGGCTTTCCGCGTCCTCATTAATGAGATTATTCCCAGATATTGCTTGATGGTGTACACTTTGCTGTGCTATTGCGATTACCTTATTCGATCTGGAAAAAATTATACTAAAATTTCAGAGAAGATTTTTTGCAGATAAACGTTATCGGCATTCGTAGCCAAATTTAAAGTGGACTCAACGGAAATTGACTGTGAGTTGCGATTTTAGAAAAGACGCCTTCTCGATTAAGGAGGACTACTCATAAATAAATCACCGTATTAAAAATCAACTTAAGAAGCTAGTTAAAAGTTGTATAATATATAATTTTGAGTTCTGAATATTTTATGTGTAAACAATATAAATTGGTTCATATATCGAGTATTGAAGCATAGCTTCATCATGATGAAGGTTTGAAAATTCATGTTGAAAAATTTCATTTTATATATGACAGAATTCAAAAACGATTGCGATTTCTGATTCTTAATATAGTAAATTTTGTAAAGCAAATAAAAGTCAGCTGGATAAAATGCATACACAACTCACTAACAAACAAGAAGCCTAAAAAAATATATGCAAAGGCACAAAAACATTCGTCAGCTTATATTAAAGTTATGTAGATAGGCACATTGGTTAGCTAGCAAATATGGTAGGATATTACAAATAGTAACTAACCGTTATATATTTAATTGAATGATGTCATGATTACGGTTAAATGTGGTAACTGATATCGATCAGGTCCAGAGTTTATGGATTTACTAGTGTAACAGGTGTTCAGAAATAGTTGTATATCGCAATTTCGTAGAACTATAGCATAAATTGATTCCCATCATGTTGGTACCATGTACCGAATCGGCAAACATAGTGTTAATACAATGTAACATTCGGTAATATAATGTTGGTTTCGGGTAATGACAGAATAGCCATAGTGTTGGTATCCTTTCCAGACTCGGTATATATATTATATAGATTGGGTTAACGTTTAAATCGCATCGTGGACACTTTACATGATGTCAGCTTCACTTCTGCAGGTTTTCACATTCGTCTACGAGATTGTACAGTCCTACTATCCCACATTCCTCACTCAAATATATAGTGAGTGAATGACGTAATACCGGCTCCTACTGATATGTCGCCGGTAAGCCCGAAACGAATGTGAACGAGATTATACTTTCCTTTCATGCTGTCTTTGGTTTATCCTTCTGGTCATAATTGAACTAATTAGTTACTGGGTGCACAAAACCTAGTACATAATTGCATACATAATAGTTCTCTGCCACAAACTTTATCCAAAGAGGTATTTGGCCCTTTAACTAAATAATCATATATCGAAGTATCTTTACGTACCAACTTCCATTATATAGATTCAAATATCTGTAATATTAAGCAACGCCTCACCAGTGATTGGTTTTTTGATATTTTATTCGGCAGACATGTTGTCGATCAAAATATATGTCATATTGTACAATAAACAATGCAGTTACGTTACGTATTGATTAAGCGCTACATAGTTGCATAATTTTACAATTTATATCAATGAATAGATTTGATTACTGAAATCCTGTCTAACATAATAGCACAAACACATTTGACTTTGCCCACGTTACTAGCGTTTAAATCGCGTACTGAGGAAAAAATCGTGTGTCGGAACTTAATATTACAACATTTTCATTGCAACTAATTTGCTTGTGCAAGCCTTATTTGACCGGTTAGCTTAGTTAAAATGCAACGGAGCGCTCGCGTTCTAAATCACAAAATTGACTTTTTATTCTACACATTTTGGAAAGATGTTGGTTCATTTTTCGTGTTTCTGCAAAATTATTCTTCATTCCAAACTTATAGATAATGTTCCCGGAAATGTATCACTGCTAAATGTGGAATTCTCTTACATGGAATTGTTTAGTCGCCAACCGATTTTAAGCCTATTTTACATAAATAGGTAAATCTAAAATTACGTAATTAGTCGTTGCAGCCTTCTTAGTAACTCCAACAGAAACCACTTAACGTGGCAAAACAATAACGCTAATATCTTGTTTACTATGATTAACAGCAATGAAGGCCGAAGAAATGACTGTCAGAATTGCAAAAACATGCACGCAATGGTTGATAAGGCTGCGTGGTATTTACTATGTCTATTTGAGTCACTTCTGTTTATGAATAATGAATTTCCTAAATTTCTTGCTATAATTAAGAAAAAAAATGATAGAAATATTATCTTTTAAAACACAGTTCAAATGGGGTGTTTGTCGCCAGGTGTCCTTTAGAATGACACATCAGAGTCAATTAGTTACCAACGCATTTCAAAAAAGAATTAAGTAATATTGCCTGTTTTATTAATTCAGTAATTAGACTGATCCACAGTTGCCTATCTTTGAATCAAGTTTGCGAGCTTAAGATAAACATCAATTGCGTTTAACCAGACGAAAAACAGCAAATCTACCGCGATTTGTACGCAATTGCTGGTTAAATGCAATGGGATTGGTGCTTATTTCAAACTCGCAAACTTGATTTTTTTAAATTGTTACCCCTACCCGTGCAATTAGTGATTGTTTTATTGTATAGCACAGATGCATTCTTAGAAGTGCACGCACAAAATAAAGACATAATTCGGTAAAACGAATATCCTTACTCACGATTTTTAAAATTTTTTCAGTACCAGATATAAAAGTACAGAGCATTAAAGTTGCCAATTCATGTTCCGATTTCTGGCCGAAGTTACAAAACAATATAAAGTTAAAAAATACCCGAATGCATATGGGAGTATGTGGTTATGTATTTACTTTTTTGCGACTTTTATTGATTCTCTATTTGGCTTCGGCTGAATGATGTATATTTTACGAAATTAATTTCAATAGGTAATTTAAAAAAAAATTATTACCGAGCCTCATTTATTTTAACTTCTTATTTTAATTAAGCATATTAGGTTAATATCGTGTGTGTGTGTGTGTGTGTGTGTTTGTGTGTGTGTGTACAGTCTTACAATATTTTGCGACCAGCGTATTCACTTTCGTCTTGCCACTTGTAAATAATTTATTAAAGTGTGTGCAAAACAATGAATCTGACGCGCGTAAAGAGAAAATGACACTAATTACTTTAGTAACATTTATTTGAAAGTACACGCGGTGTTAATTAAACCTAACTGAATACTTAAAAATTCTAAACACACTCACGAACGCTTATCTAAAGGATCGGCGGCATTTGTTATGAGATCATTTCAATTTCATATTGATGAATGTATACGTGCAGACAATTGCTTGCACAAACACATACATGCTGCAAACTAATCTAATAAAAAGGTAGTTATGTTTAAGTAAGTATAAATGCAACTGAAAAAAATTTCCTACCTCACATGATATTCAAACAATTTCTCGTTTTAATGAGCTTACTGTCTAAGAAGGCAAAATTAAAACAGTGGATTTACAAAATTAATTTTGCAACGGAGAGGCCAGGTAATTATTCACAATTCTTTCACGAAAAAAGTATATTATTCAAGAGTCTTTGTTTTGTATAATTGCCCAATTATTTCACAGGTTAATCGAAGGCAATTATTGGTGTTTTCATTTTTAATTTTATTTATTTGAAGTAGTCACATGCTTGATGTTTGTATTGTGCGAATTAAATTGGGTGTGCGTCTTGGTATGTATGTCTTATAAAAAGTGATATTTTTGATATGGTTATTCTGGCATTGATAGATCTACCAACGACCGGGCTATCGCTTTGTTGGCTTTATCGTGTATGAATAAATTTACCTACATGTTGAATGTCGAGACGCATTGTTCAAAGGTGTTATTTTATTCCACTGCTAACAGCACACAATGTTAATAATTAAAAAATCTTTCACCGTCTTTTTGCAAATCCTGTCATGGCGAATGATGATTATCCTGTAGTTTATGCAGGTGTTCTCACCACTGTGTTGTGCTAATCTGGTGTTGCGTATCTTGTAGCAGTTTAATTCAAATAGGACGAGAAGGACAATCCAATGTCAGCTTGCACATCTGTTAAAATATCAGGTTTTAAAAAAAATTAAAATCACAGCAAAATCTGATCATCTGCTACTTCAGGAAATCCATATATTCTCTGGCATCTAGTGTTAATAATAACTGTGTTGATGTAAATATATAATAGGTATTAATTCTTCGATATAGAGAATTAACAAATATGTATTGTGTTGTCATGTTTGCATAACTAGTAAAAAATACTTGAAGATAATTACGTAATCGGATAACTGATGTAGGCAGAAGCCAGAGGGTATGGATTTGCCGGGCTAGCAGGTGCTCAGAATTTGCTGTAATTCTAAATTTTCTGAAAAATTAGATTATTTGTTTTGTTGTAGTTGAATTCTCTTTTACTTGTTTCGCAGTATCTAATACACAAATGAATATATATATATATATATATATATATATATATATATATATATTAGTTCACTGTCAAAAGGAACATGTAATAAGTTTGAATTTGTGTCGATGCTTCTCCTATTTGTGGTTGAGTCTGCCTGAATAACAGATAATTGTTGTTGATTTGTGCGCTTCGAAGCACGTCTAGTTTAATATTGCATTTGTGTATCACGTGAATGATAATACTGCGTGCTTGTTGTTAAATTTAAAGGATTTCTTAAATTTTTATAATTTCTCTTAATTTATTGGTGCAAATTTTGATGAATTTGCCGTGTGTCCATTTTTAAATAAAGGCTTCAAATCGCAAGATATTTCTGATGGTGCTAGGACAATTTTAATTAAATAATGCATTGTATTAGCTGGGTTCTGTCGATCAATATAACTTTCAACCTAAAATATAGAGGCTACCACACAAACTTGTCCATTGGATAATTATAGTGCATTTTGAGTGATGTGTTAATTTATCCTTGTCAAAACTCACTGTGTACTGAAGTTTATGTTAGCATATCGCCTTTAAACTGCAAGTTCAGCGACTCATATTTTTATATCATCAGTAGTAAATATAGGATGTGTTAAAAATTTCACATCTTTAAAACTCTTTTTATGGTTGTTCATCAACAAGACTCTTCTCAGGTTGTCCAGCTTTCCCTAAATTATATTTACATTGCAGATCTTAATCTTTCGGTATGAAAGGTTGTTAATCCAGTTTCTTTTGCGGAGTATTTTGGCATACTACTGTTGTATTGGGTGTATTTAGAGGCGACAGTAAAATATCTATCTCGATAGTACATCTGATGTCTATATAAAGGCTTCCTTGGTTTGTTTCATGATTTCGGTTGAATCTGTTTCGTCTTGAGCAAATTTCTTGGTCTTATATGTTCCACAAATTTTTTTAGTATTTTAAGAAGTTTACAGGCGACAGTATGATAGTTTATGATTATGTGCGCAAATTTTATAAATAAAAGGTAACATCGGAAGAGTCTTTCGCCCAGTATGGCGTAATGTGATTTTGGTTCGACTTACAGTTTTTCGATATGTCTTCCAGTTAATTTCGCTATATGAATTATTTCATCGAGACCTGATGTGTTGTAAGAATCAGTCACTGTAGATAAATTGTGTATCACTCTCTTACAAAAAATATAATTTATTCTTGCTTTAATATTGGCTGTATAGTATTTCATGTTTTTACATAGCTTTAATTTAGATCGATTATTAATAATGCCGTTCATTGATACACTATAAGCACCGGCTTCGATTTCAACAATTCCCAAGGCTTTTCAGGTGCGGCAAGTCGTACGGTTTTGCATAAGTACTGTTTTCTTAGTCAATATATGTGTTCCTGTGCAGTGATCTGACTGCCTTTCAAATTCGTTATGTATTGCTGATGACCGCGAACTATCACTTCTTTCTGTATCTGTGCATCGAATACTTCAGAGGCAATAGAAACAGTCTGTTCGAATTGACGTGATCAAATTAAAATCAAGAATAAATAAAAGTGAAAATTTTTAATATTAATTGCCTAACTGTCTAGAAATAAACATGGCATTAGCCTCATTAATCATAATATTGATTATCAAATGTGATTACCTTTCCTGATGAAAAAAATGCAGCTTATCAATATAACTCGCATGAAACTAAACATACTTTTGCAACCAAATGTGCTAATGCTATTTTTTTTTAAAAATCAGACGTGGAACCAAATGATTTCTTAAGCAGTGCTGAAGAAATAATTGGAAACCAGCCAATATATTTTAAAGCAGCCCTTTGTTTAATGCCGTCGAATACAACCAATAGAAATGCAAAACGCTGAAAGAATTATTTAATAGAAATTTTGCACAAATCCTGACGCATTTACTTACATTTTATCAAGGCCTATTTTTGTCAAAACCTCAGTTATAAAAGCTGTCCTTAGGTACAAAATTGGGCTATGCAAATAAACCATTATTAGTATCCAGGCTGGAAATGAAAGTCTTTACAGTTTGTTAAAAATAGGCATCGTTTTGGAGGAATTCAATGACAATACCTCAAAGCGAGATAGACAACAACATAGAATATTACAGATGGAATTGAATAGGCACAACAATAAACTCAGAATATTGGAATCAGTTAAAGCTACACAACTTGTGTCGCACCTCCCAAACGATTTTGAGTTTTTATACTTGAAGCGGATAATCATATTTTGTCAATGAGTGGGAACACAAATGATGGATCCAAATTCTAATTGAAAAACAAGCAGAAGAACGCCGCAGATTATTTCAATGAGGATGGAGGAAATTATTTTATCTACATTGGCTGATTCCGATAAAAAATGAGTATTCATAAATGAAATACATATAGCGAAACCAGTCTGAAAAAAACACGAAATAATATATGCAAGCGAATATTTTAAAAAAAACATGACAAATTCTGAATAATCTCCGATGCGTCCTACGACGTAAATGACCAACGCAACGCAACCTAATTGGGTTAAATTTCCATGGAAATTATTTTGATCACTAGGAAATTTAATAAAAACTAATATCATCAAGTGCATTTTTGAGCTTGCATGTGAACCTTAGGGGAAATGTATCTAATATCACAAAATAGCCTATCTTGACATTTCATTCTTATTAAATAGTATTTTATTTAAAAAGATAATTATTTGTGTGTGTCGTGATTGAAAAGGAGCACGAAGTGCTTCGTATAGCACTGATAAAACCTTTTAATTAATATTTGGTTCTAAAATCTTCGAAAGTTAATTGTCGGAACTTTTGGAATCTGCACTGCACCTCCGCTGTCTCATTAGAGAGGACAATGACGATTTGATACAAGCAAAATTCTTAATATCTACTGCCACCATGCAATACATTCATTTCAACAGTTGAGTGTCAAAATCCCACAAAAATACTGGTTTACAACCTTGAATATCGAATGAGGAATATTTGTGTTGGGAAGATCAAGGCTAACTGAGGAGAATTATGCTAACTATAAACTTGAAGAGACAACTTATAGATATCATTACCAGACCAAGTCCCACCCTCACTACTAAGGATACCTTCAAAATGATTATTTATTCTTTTTATTTAGATCGGCAATTTCTAGATCAAATACCTAAGGCAAATATCATTAATGCAAAAATTAGCATCACTTTCATCACACGGAGAAACGTGAGGTAGTATGCCAATGATAATATGTCAGTTCTCTCCGAATTTTGCATTAATTTCAAATTTGCATTAACGTATATATATATATATATATATATATATATATATATATATATATATATATATATCATAATCCTGATTAAGAGTGACAGAAGTTGCCCAATGTAAAGGAAGATATTTCCTCCGACAAAATTAAAGTAACAATTATTGATAAATTTAAACCACTGTGGCTGATTGAAACGAATATTTAAAAAAAATATTTGTTTTATTTCTAGAAAATTCCTTTTTTAAATAATTTGACGTATGTATACTTTTTAATTGTATGGAATTTCAGTTTGGTATTCTGTAATTATTCTGGCGTGACTAACTTAAGCAGGCTGCATTGTATATTTTTCTATATTTTGGTGTTTACAAATCTTGATCTTTACAGTATAAACCAGCTATCATCTTTGTGCTTTGAAGTGTGCATATTGGGAACGTTCAGGAACAGTTAATTTAATAATTCTGTTTTTTCGCGTCTTATTTCTTTTCAGATTATTGATTCGGGTGTATTGTTACGTAAGAAGTACACAGTACGTTGCCTAGTAAAAAGTTATTAAATATATATTGGACTTCGATTAACCTGGAAGCTAATCTTTATTTCGAGGACACTGACAAACTAGCTCAAAATATTGCAGGCATGAACTTAATATATGTGGATGAGAAAACTATCTTATCAGACTAAATTATGTGTATTAAGACTGAAACCGACATGGCCTCTATGGGGTTCCTATTAACTCATAGGGTTATGCACTACCTGTGCTATCACTTTGCAGACAAAACAAAACTAATGAATAATATTCAATGAATTTTAATAAAGCTCGCATTTCAAAATAATGAATAATACCTCACAAATGACAGAAAATCAGAAAAATCAATATTCACGTAATATCCATAAAAGTGAAAGCCCGATTAAAAATATATCCATCAATACAATAATAATCAGATCTCAAACCTCACTATGTCATACAGGTATATTAGCATAGACATACATGCAAACGCACTGACAATTCAACACGCAATTGGCCACCAACAGCTGTTTGAGAGCTGCTAAAAATATAGTTAAATTAAAAATTTAGACAAGTTAGTATTATCATAATCAAATTAAACAAATGATGGCTAATACTGATATATTGTTACGTATAGTGCACTAATTTTGAAATAAACTAACAATGACCAACGGCATAATCCTAATTATTCCCTGAGTTTTCCTTTCCTTAAATATATAAAGTGCATTATTAAAATTAAATGGAAATAATATATTATACATATTCTATGTTGGTATAAACTAAACGTTGAATCGTCTAGCAAGTGTGATTTATGCGGTAGACCGGTTAGATCCTTATTGGAACTCTAAAACTCCTACCAGAATTTGATGCGGATGGAACACAAACTAGTGTTCATTAATTCCAGAGTCTGAGACTATCTGCTGCGCCACCCATGGGACATTTTACTATAAAATATTTCACAAATTATGCCATTAGATTTTTAATCGATATATATATATATATATATATATATATATATATATATATATATATATATATATATATATATTGATAGTTTCTAATTTCACCATTTTTTAAAATGTAAGAACAAAACAACGTACTCCATGGAATAACATTTATTAATAAATCTTATTTCTACCAGTATCTACAGCCATTGTTCTGGATTCGTTAGTATATTCGTTCATACAATCCCACTGTACATTTGTCGTAAACAATCTCCTCTTCGTTGTGCTAGCATTTGTTTTGCGCAATTTAGACCAATACTTTTGCGCAATTTAGACCACTCCTTTTGCGTAACGTCATTTGGTGTGTCATCTCTTTTATTGTAATTGCGTCCGTAATTGATGTATGTATCGTATTTTGCGAAGCGTTAGCTATTTTTAAAGACATGTCAGTTATGTCTTTGTTCCAGTCCAGTTTAATTTCTTTTTGAATTATTTTCTGCACGTTTAAGCAGGGCTTCAGCTTATTAATTGCAATAGCTTCAAAAGCCAGAAGCATTTTCTCTGTTTTTGCCTTGTAGAGAACTGAAAAATTGTTGCTACTAACAACATGACCTGTGAGTAGTACATGTTCGCAAATTGCTGATATTTGTGCAGGAGCTGCACCCCTCTTAAATAGTTTTTGAGGAAGATGCTGATTTATTCTAGTTTCGAGCCGATGTACTGAGCGTTGCAGATACATTGAAATTTTTATACAGACAAAGGTGTTGACGTCAAAGAGAGGCTATCTTTTTCATTCGTGCGCATCAGTTTTGTTGTGTTGAACACCACTCTCACCTGTATTGATGGAAACTGTGCTTTTGTCGCTCGAATTACTTTTCGTTTGAAGATTTCCGCTGGAAGATCACCTCCAAAGGGAACACTAAGCGTTACTATCTGGGGAGTTTGATTTTCTTCCAAATTGGCCTCGATTTTATTGCGTTGCCTCAAGTTGTAATCGATGAACCAGTCCGGATAGCCATTACTTCTCAACGCTTCCCGAAGCAAATTTAGCTCTATTTCAATGTTGTCCGGTGAACAAATCCTGCGTATTCGTGTGCCCAAATTTATTATTAGGTTCCTTGACGGCATAGGTATGGGTAGTCCTCTTGGACCAGTATTGGCAGACATATACATACACCATTTAGAAACAACTGGTTTAAAACCATTTATCAATGGAGCTCATTTTTACGTGCGCTACGTTGACGATACTTTCATGGTCGTTGAAAAGGATGAAGATACAAATTCACTGCTACATCACATACACAATGTAGACCAGGCAATCAAGTTTACAATAGAAGAAGAAAAATACGGATATTTATCCTTCCTAGATGTAGGAATAACGAGAGATGAAGAAGGTACTCTCTCAAGGTCAGTTCACAAGAAATCAAGCTGGACTGGACAATATATCCATTATATGAGTAGTGTGCCAAGGGCGTACAAAAGGAACCTAATAATAAATTTGAGCACAGGATTTGTTCACCGGACAACATTGAAGTAGAGCTAAATTTGCTTCGCGAAGTGTTGAGAAATAATGGCTATCCGGACTGGTTCATCGAATACAACTTGAGGCAACGCAACAAAATCGAGGCCAATTTGGAGGAAAACAAAACTCCCCAGAGAGTAACGCTTAGTGTTCCCTTTGGAGGTGATCTTCCAGCGGAAATCTTCAAACGAAAAGTAATTCGAGCGACTAAAGCACAGTTTCCATCAATACAGGTGAGAGTGGTGTTCAACATAACAAAACTGATACGCACGAATGAAAAAGATAGCCTCTCTGTGACGTCAACACCTTTGTCTGTATACAAATTTCAATGTACCTGCAACGCTCAGTACATCGGCAGATCAAAAAAGAGGCTCGAAACTAGAATAAATCAGCATCTCCCTCAAAAACTATTAAAGAGGGGTGCAGCTCCTGCACAAAAATCAGCAATTTGCGAACATGTACTACTCACAGGTCATGCTGTTAGTAGTAACAATTTTTCAGTTCTCTACAAGGCAAAAACAGAGAAAATGCTTCTGGCTTTTGAAGCTATTGCAATTAATAAGCTGAAGCCCTGCTTAAACGTGCAGAAAATAATTCAAAAAGAAATTAAATTGGACTGGAACAAAGACATAACTGACATGCCTTTAAAAATAGCCAACGCTTCGCAAAATACGACACATACATCAATTACGGACGCAATTACAATGAAAGCGATGACACACCAAATGACGTTACGCAAAAGGAGTGGTCTAAATTGCGAAAAACAAAGGCTAACATAACGAAGAGGAGATTGGTTACGACAAATGTACAGTGGGATTGGATGAACGAATATACTAACGAATCCAGAACAATGGCTGTAGATACTGGTAGAAATAAGATTTATTAATAAATGTTATTCCATGGAGTACGTTGTTTTGTTCTTA
>JAQBSW010012233.1:0-17426 GCA_029291075.1 Eudiplozoon nipponicum | reverse complement strand
GTAGGCACGAAACGAATGTGCATGAGATTATACTTTCCGTTCATGCTGCCTTTAGTTTATCCTTCTGGTCACAACTGAACTAATTTGTTACTAGGTTCGCAACACCTAATACATACTTGCTTGCTTCATTAGTTTGTTTAGCAAAACTGATGAGGTTAGACCAACAGAAGAAGGCTGCCGATAACAGAAAATGAAATATTTTGAAGACATAACGCAAATGGCATCATTTGTGTACTGAAACCTATTACATCTTTTAGCTTGAATTTCATTAAACCTGAACTAGAAGTTTATTTTTAGCCAAGATGCCTTAAACGACAGAAAATATATTGATATTTTTAAAATATCGACAATCTTGAGCTGTACACAAATAATGCATTTATTACAAATAATTTTGCAGGTTACAAATTGGCGGGGTCATTTATCGGTTGGCCAAATTTAAAAAAAACTTCTAATCAAGAAAATTAGCCTGCTGCTAAAAACAGTGCCCGAAATGTTGTTAAGAATTCTCAAAAATGAAACTTTGTAGCTGAATTATAAAACTGAAATAATGACTAGCTAATTAAACGAACATTGGTTGTGTGGACGATGATAACAATTAGTTTAAATCAAGGTTGCTATCTTGATAAAACACCTGACTCATTACGTACATACATTTGTTAGTTACACAGACCATTGAGTCATCCTACATCTCGGTGGTTAGAATAACAGACTACGATGAGGACGTGCCCACATTAGCTTTTTGCTGCTTTCGCCAGATATATTAACTAGGGAATACAATTAAACAATCAATGATTGCGCGGGTGGTGGTAACAATTCTTTAAATAAAATTTGCGAGTAAACACCAATCTCATTGTATTTAACCAGTCGTCGAACAACTTAGCAAAACTACCACCAGTCGCAAGCACTGACGCGTTACAATCTTCCATGAACATTATCAGAGCACGAAAAAAACTGAATAGCGAGGATCAAACCGCTATGCATCTATATATGGCAGCTGTCGAACATGGACATTATACAGTATAGAGATTGTGTAGCAGCCATTTGCAGTCAAGTTTAATGTATGCGAGACTACTAGATGTGAGAGCCGAATATATAATTTTACTTTATATATATATATATATATATATATATATATATATATATTTGATTCCCGCTAGATAATCATGGGAGATCGAAACGCGCCAGTACGTGTGACTGACGGTAGTTTTTTCTATGTTATTCGACGACTGGTTAAATACAATAGGATTAGTGTTTATTTCAAGCTCACATACATGATTTAAAGAATTGTTACGACTAACCGTGCAATAATTGATTGTTTAATTGTATTACCAAAGCCATTTTATTTAAACAGTCGCACATGGCAGAATTACTACTAGACAAATCTACAGCGTGATTCGACCTTCTAGGGCCATCATCAAGGCAGAACAGTAAAATGAACTAACAATGGCTGTAACACAATTTAGCATAAGGTATTGAAGATAAGATATGCCACTCTCATCCTCAGTAATCTCGCAGACATAACACTTGATTGGATTTCATTGCCACGCGTATATATGTTACACAACTGGATTATCATTGATTGCACAGGTGTTGATAGCAATTCCAAGTTTTATATCCAGATTGCTGACCTGAGTCCATAAAACCTGCGTTTTTTTCACTTTATAAAATATATTTGCGTTCAAGTACTTTGAATAAATTAAGTGTTCTTTTCAGATGTAAAAGCATATCTGCTTAATTGTTATGTGAGTTAACAATGTCAAGCGCAGACAATTTAAATATACGAGTACACTTCTTGCCAAGCTTAGTCGAGTTTGTAAAAGCCTAAGTAATTAAATAGTATTAACATAATACTTCAGCGTCTTTGATAGAATTTTCAGAAATCTTCTTTCTAACGTATGTATATTCACAAAATGAACATTTTAACAGTACGAAGAAGAGTTGGAGGAAATCGCTTGGTCTTTTCACATTCATAGAAATTTAGATATGATAACGAATTAAAGTGCAAAACTGATAATTTATAGAATTATAGTTAAAAATACGGGCATCCGCGAAGTAATCGCTTGACAAAAAGAGAATAAAAGTCAGAGCGATGCTTAGGCTGAGACCAAATAAAGAGAGAAAGGAAGAGTTAGTAATGGAAATGTATAAAGTTCGAGCCCTTTCGTAGGCAAATTCTGGTCAGTACGAGATGAGTTCCCAATCAGAACGAAACCGGTCTATTGGATGAATTGCTTTTTCTACACTATACAATTCTTAGTTTATACTAACAAACGTGTGTACTTAGTAGGTCAGGTGTTCATATCAAGATCGCAACCTTGATTATAGTAATTGTTTTCACCGCTCGCGCAACCACTGTTCATTTAATTTTATAAAGTATATGGTAACCTATATGCAATCTATATCTTTCATGTAGGTTATCTGATACTTTGCCCCTACCATATCTTTCTTTATCTCTTTATTTGGTCTTAACCTAAGCGTCGCTCTGGATTTTACTCTCTTTCCATAAAAGTAACGTTCATTGCAGCCTACGCATAACATTTGTGTCAAAAATCAAGCCTTAAATATGTCAGAATAAACTAAGAATTGTATAGAAAAGGCAATTCATCCAGTAGACCGGTTTCGTTCTTATTGGGAACTCATCATGTACTGGCCATAAATTGCCCAGGACAGGGCTCGAAATTGAGCACGTCTGCTTCGGAATCTGGTGCTCTAACAACTAAGACACCATTCCGCATACTACATTACACACAATTTTTAATTATATACTAACTAATGTAACTTGGTTAGTCTATTTTTGCTTTAGGTGGAGCTCATATGGCATCCATTTAGACCCAAAGTTCCAACTAGCCATCCCCAATCTGTCATTACTGAACAGACACCACACTACATGGGGAAGTGGTATTGAAATGAAAATTTATATAATTAAACGAACATTGGTTGCGCGGGTGGTGATAACAATTATTATAATCAAGGTTGCGGTCTTGATATAAACACCTGACCCATTAATTACTTACATATGTCAGTATAAACTAAGAATTGTATAGTGTAGAAAAGGCAATTCATCCAGTAGACCGGTTTCGTCATTGGCCAGAACTCAATAAGGACAAAACAGTGGTCTCACACGTTCGTGCTCTCTCCCCTCTCTCATTAACATTCTGCACTTGATTATATATATATATATATATATATATATATATATATATACAATTAAACAATAATTAATTACGCGGGATGATATTAGTTGTTCTTATTATAACAAGACTGGCTAGCTTGTCTATTTTGTATTATTATTTTAGACTCATTTGATTTACGGTAATTGATATTAGGCAAAATTAATGGTGATTCGAAAACTTTAGTAAGATTAAAACATCGTGTATCTTTCTATGCTTATGTCATTCAATGGGAACATCAAATAGAAGCCAACATTTTTGACTTCGAGTGAGCAGATTTGAAAATGAATAGCGCTGGTTCTATGCCAGGATTAATTTTGTATATTCGGATCTGATCTTGTAATACATTGTTGAAGCTTCGTTATAAATGCAATTTTCAACCTGATTAATAATTTAAAGTACTCAACCAGTTAAAATTTGTAGGTATATGTGAAAGAAAAAATGTTAATTGGCAACAATAGTACATTTCTATGAAATACCGAACAAGCTAGGTTCCTTAGCTGATTTATGAAAGGGTTTATTTTCACAACAAGGCTTTGTTCAAAATTTAATAGACTTAGTCTTATGCGACAAAATAGAATTCCCGTGAGAATATATACTCTGGTTTGATTCCTAGTTTAGACTTTACGTTGTCGCTGAAAGAGGCTCCGATTTCAAAAATGACGACCAGCGCGTTATTCGAAATATCAATCAAGAATGATTAAGAAGAATTTTGAGGTTGGTGTATGACACCACTTCTGTCGCAGACGTAACAATTCATTAAAATAAGTTGTTTCTGTGCGAAATTGTCTCGCGAAGCGCGCATAATCGTTTAACAACGTGAAATAACACTTATTAGCATGTAAACCAACTGGCGTATTACAATGATCACAAACCTTCCACGATATTCGTCTCACAGGTGTTTTACTTTGTGAAGCCAAATATTAGCATATGATGCATAAAACGACGAGTCAAGTTTGGACATTGTGGCCGCCAGCTTTATTTACAATTTATCACAATTAGAAAAAGCTGTACACTTCACGAATACCACACACTATGTGCACACACACATGCACACACACAAATGCCAACATCAAATAGTAAATCGTATTTTGCCTGCACACACAGGGCATAAAATAGCAGCCGACAACTTTGTGATATATATATATATATATATATATATATATATATATATATATATATATATATATGCGCGTGTGTAGTCTGTTCTATTTCGCGGGAGAACAACAAACCCAGCCTATCTTGGGTCTACCTTAACGAACACTAGGCATCGCTAGTGAAGTCTATGTTGTGACTTTAATAGAGCCATCATGTTATATTGTTATTTACAGCTGTATTGAACATGAGTCCCTGTTGGTAATAAATCAACCAGAAATTGCGGCCTTTCTCAACAAAGTAGGGCATTTCTCTCGTATGTGGGCAAATGCATAAATAACAAAATAACGCTAGTCATTCTGCATCAAATTTATGTTACTTTTAGAAGCACTACAGGGGCAACTGTTAGTCATTTTATGCATTAGGTACAGCAAGTTTCAATATAAGTTTGTCTATTATCAACCAGATGGTAACGCCAACAATATCGTCACCAGTAGATGTAATCACATTGATGAGTGAGTTTCGTGATTTATGGCTACTTATCACCAGAGGCTGGCATTGGGCACCAAGCCAACTTTACCGTCTTTCCGGTACTATGAGGTGAACGAAACGCATTAAAACAGTGCACTAAACGTATGGTTGACTGAGGTAATAAGCTGACTCATTTACAAAATTATTCAATTTCATACATCTAATTTACTTTATGGGGGATGCCACATGATTCGTATTCAATATGCCAAGTGCGGAATCAAATCTGATGAATAAGTGAGATTCTTTTAGTCAGTCCGGTTGAAGCGCATAAAACGCAATAATTGAAATCTTAAACAACATTTGATATTTATGTAATGAAACAAACATTGATTGCGCAGTAGGTACATACATTTGTCAGTATAAACTAAGTATTGTATAGTGTGAACAAAGCAATTCATCCAGTAGACCGTTTCGTCCTAATTGAGAACTCATTACATACTGTCCAGAATATGCCACGGACAGAGTTCGAACCTGGGCACGTCTTCTTAGGGTCGTGGTATTGAATTGAACATTTATTTATAGTTGAAACTTTCGGTAATAAGAATGCTATGTAGGCTCTAACTAAAAGAAAGGCAAATTCTGGATAGTACGTGATGAGTTCTTTAAAAGTATGAAACCGGTCTACTGGGTGAGTTGCCTATTCCACTCTTACTACTTGGTTTATACTGACAAATGTATGTAAATAATGGGTCAGGTGCTTGAGTCAAGATAACAACCTTGATTAAAAGTAACATTTAACATTCCTGCCACAATCGATGCAAATGAACTAATTGAGCCAAATTGTACCGAAATGTCAAACACTCTAATTTCATGTTTTACCAAATAATCATACACACAACACTGTTTTTCGGGAAAACTCCCATTAGTTGAACGTGGCGAATCGGAAAATTAACTGTATGATATCAAACTACTATGATTTTATAATACATTTAGAAACACGAGCGTCGGCACTGAATCATCGTTTCTCCGTTCTGGTCGCGGTTTAAAACCTGAAACTGCACCTACTAAATCCATCTAATGGAAGGTTGAATATTCGCGCCATACTGAGAATAGTAATTCTCCTAACGCTGCATGCCATAATCAAATATTTTATGCACAATTTCTCCAAATTTTATTTAAACACTGCTCGAAACACCCACAAGCCAAATTGATTGTATTTTAGTTGCAACACAACTCTCGGCAATTAACTTCACCTCTCATTTTTTTCAAATAACTGTATCCCTATAGCCTCGTAGTATTGCAAATAATGGACTAGAAAATCCCTAATTTGTATATATGTAAGATTGTTATTTATTTTAGTTTCGCAAACTTGCAATTAAAGCGGTTTAACGTCGCCTGCTTAATATCACATTGCCTCAAAATTATGTCTGTTAACGTAGGTTTAAAATATTCTATGAAAAGAAGTGCTATAAATATGGAATTCAATAAGCACATTAACTACTTAGGACAATTTATAGTTGGTTAAATACATTCCAATGTAAGTTGGTCACATAGACTATGCAAACGTGAATATCCATCGACAATTGTACATGCGTGTGGCATATTTTGCTAGTCAATGCCTCCTGCTTTTTTAATTTACATTTGCGGTACCTAAACGTATGTGACCGATGCTTATAGACAAAACTCGTTAGTTGACTAACAGTGTTCTCCAGCTTAATTTGTCATGGCGTGTTGCGATAATGGCTTTGTTTTTCAAATATAAATGAGGAATTCTGAACAGGTTATTTTTATATGTTTACATTTATTCTGGTCAACATATTCTTTGCATCATTGGTCCAAAAGTTTTATTAAATCAAAGAAAAGAATAATTAATTCAGACTTGATGTTTTATGTAACGCAGAGTCTAAAAGGAAGTGCCCGCGACGTTACTAAACCGACCAATAAGGGAATGGAGTGAGCAGTTGCTGCGGGTGGCCATTAATAGGGCCGAAAAAACATTGAACGGTAAATGCCGTATAGTTTGTGTGTGTTAGCAGCGCGTGGGTGTCTAGACGTCCTTCTAGACACTGGCTCTGTCTGTCCAGTTCGTTGGCTGGTGATCCTTCGAGTTGATGCACTGGATCAAGCTGAATTGACGAAGTAGGATGTGTTAGTTGGTGTTCGAAAGCATAGACTAGTCTTGTTGAAGATTTGCGGCAACTCCAAGACGCCTGGCAAAAGTAGAAATCTGATTAATATATGATCAATTGCGAATTACTGGATGCGCAGCAACAAGAAGATTGACGTGACTGAAAATTAGACGAACTAGTAAAACAGCGTGGTAAACGCAAGCTGAACAGTCGGCGTAGTTTTTCCGCGCAGTGATGATATCGACAGCAATCACACGTAGCGAGCAGAGCAGAATCTGTTGCGTGGTAATTTCACCATGCATATATAGATGCGAAGTCGCATGCAATTGGTTAACGGTAGTTTTGCGCGTTCTCATTGGCCCAGCGTATTGATTTTTAAATTTAATTTTGACAATTTGTCGGCGAATTAATTTGAGCGGTTACGACTTTTTGGATAAATACCACAGCAATTGTTCACTGATTGCCGTAAGCGAGTAAAACATATCGATTTATAGGATTATACACAAACAAAAGCATTCGGCTGCCAATATGTCTAAATTTATTTATTAACAATTTAACAAATGTAGTCATAATATTACCAATAAGCATAAAGGCTAGTTTGAATTGGATGGACTTGAAAACTATCAAGGGAACTACATAATCTAAGTCTATGCAAAACCTCACCTAATATTACAAATAATATTATTTACAACGACCTAACATATATGCATGCGAAATGGATAAAAAGTTAACTCATATAAAACCAAGTAGATCCATCAAATTTTGCAAGATCCTAAGGTTTTACCTCATTTTCGCATGATTACTTGCTAATCGGTTTCTCATCAGTTGAAGCTGGCAGTACATCCCACACTAATTATATACTTAGCGATCATTGTTTTGGCAGGCGATGATAACAGTTATTTAAATCAATTTTGCGATCTTAATATATAAACACTAATCCCGCTATATATATACCAAGCATTGTATGATGTAGAAAAGACAATTCATCCAGTGGACTGATTTCGTCCTTATCGTAAACACTTCAAGTACTATTTAGCATTCTGCCACTGCGAGGGCTCGTTTGCTTGTCAATCTGTTGTTCGAACAACTGAACTACCCTGTCGCTCGCTACATACAATTTTCAGTTATATACCATCTTATGCCTTTTAGTTAGACTTTCCTCCAAGTTGCGTTGTGTCTGTTGTACAATATCAGATCGGAAGTGACCGATTGTAACTTTAATTATAAAGAGTCACCATATAGATGTCTCTATATGGGTTATTTTTCTGGTTAATTTTCTGACTATAGTTTCTGAACAAAATATGAAACCGCTCTGCAAAGTAATCATTTTTCAAAGGACCTCAGTATTAAGTATGAATTAGGTGTTGCGAACCTAGTAACAAATTAGTTCAGTTGTGACCAGAAGGATAAACCAAAGGCAGCATGAACGTAAAGTATAATCTCATGCAAATTCGTTTCGTGCTTACTGGCGACTCATCAGTAGGAGCCGGTATTACGCCCTTTAACAACTACCTGCAGTAGTGAAGCTAACATCATATAAAGTCTCGACAATGCGACTTCAACGCTAACACACTATATATATATATATATATATATATATATATATATATACATTTATATATATATATATATATATATGATATAGATATATTATATTGTAACTGCAATACAATTAAACAATAATTGATTGCGCGGGTGGTGGTAACAATTCTTTAAATCAAGTTTACGAGCTTGAATTAAACACCAATCTCATTGTATTTAACCCGTCGTCGAACAACATAACAAAACTACCGCCAGGCGCAATGCACTGACGCGTTTCGACCTTCCATGATCATCATCAGAGTACGACGGCAAACTAACTACGATGATCAAACCGCATTGCATATATATGGATGACAAAATTAGATATGCGGCGAGGGTGGTGATAACAATTATTGTTTGATTGTATTGTCTATATATATATATATATATATATATATATATATATAATCTCATGCAAAATGGATTTCAATGTATAGAATCGGTATATATATTATATAGATTGAGTTGGCTTTGAAGTCGCATTTTCGTAGACTATATTTGAAGTTGCCTTCACTAATTCAGATTTACACATTCGTCTAGGAGATTGTACCGTCCTATTATCTCACATTATTCACCCAAATATATAGTGGTTAAAGGGCGTAATACCGGCTCCTACTGATGAGTCGCCAGTAAGCACGAAACGAATGTGCATGAGATTATACTTTTCGTTCATGCTGGCTTTGGTTTATCCTTCTGGTCACAACTGAACTAATTTGTTACTAGGTTCGCAACACCTAACACACAAATATCGCTACAAATGTCTGACGTATCGTTGATGACAGTATTAATATAAACGAGGTGGACTCAGAAAAAAAAGACTTTCTTGAAATTCTTTCCAGATTAGTTGCAAGCTGAAAAATCCTGAATCTTACACACTGTTTTACTCGGATACATTTCTATTGAGACAGGAACGGTAGCCTGAAATATAGAATATTATGAATTCAGATATTAACTGGACAGTACATTCAAAAGCACTGCGTTGTCTAAATTTCTATAAAGAGAATTTTGGTACGCAACTTATACTGTAGAATAAAGAATATATATTCTGAATAATTTCATTGCCAGGAACACCAGCCTTGGTCGATATCAGTTTTTTTGAATTTCGCGGTTATCATGAAATCATTCAATTTAATATATAACGCAATGAGAAATAATTGCAAGAAAAAATAAAGGTGTATTAACTACTCGGATGCCTGTATGTATTAGGTGTCGCTAACCTAGTAGCTAATTTATTCAGTTGTGATCGGACGTAATCCCGTCTTCTACTGATGTGTCGCTAGTAAGCACGAAACGAATGTGCATGAGATTCTACTTTCCGTTCATGCTGTCTTTGGTTTATCCTTCTGGTCACAACTGAACTAATCTTTTAGTAGGTTCGCAACACCTAATACATACTTGCATATATATTAGTTCTCCGCAACAAACAGTATTTAACGTTATATATTGAATGGAATGATGTCATGCTTACCGCGAAATGTGATAACTGATAACGATCAAGGCCAGAGTGTATGGATTTACTGGAGTAAAAGATGTTCTGAAATGGTTTTAATACACAATTTTTGTGAGTTTTAGCCAATCCATATTGTTAGTACCATTTACCTTTTCGGTATTATAATGTTGGTATCGGTTACTAACACAATTGCTATAGTGTTAGTATCCTTTACAGACTCGATATATATGTATATCATATAGAGTGAGTTAGCGTTGAAGTCGCATTATAATTTTAGCCTTACTTCAGCAGGTTTACACATTCGTATAGGAGATTGTATCGTTCTATTATTCCACATTCCTCACCCAAATATATAGTGGTTAAAGGGCGTAATACCGGCTCCTACTGATGAGTCGCGAGTAAGCACAAAACGAATATGCATGCGATTATACTTTCCGTTCATGCTGCGTTTAGTTTATCCTTCTGGTCACAACTGAACTAATTTGTTACTAGGTTCGCAACACTCAATACATACTTGCATAAATATTAGATCTCCGCAACAATCAGTATTTAACTGTTATATACTCGGATGCCTAATATAAAAGTCATGCTCAATTTCACAACAAAACGCCAGCATTCGAACAGTTCAACATTGTTTACAAATACACAATAACTGCTTAGTGCGCCATGTAAACCAGAATAGCCGATCACTTTTTGGGTGCCAACGGCCACCGAAATATCTTCAAAAAACAAAACCTGGAATTCTGCTTTTGTTAGTCAAAACGCCGATTCGATAATTTTGATTGATTCAGTTGCGCAAATTTTTTATTCTTTTAGCCGGTAACTAAATAATAGAACTCAATGGCGTTTTCGACGAAACACGGGTGACAAATAGGAGCACTCACGCGATAGGTGGTAGTTTCGTCATGTTGTTCGACGTCTGGTTAAATACAACTGGGTCGTTGTTTACACCAAGCTCGCAAACTTGATTTAAAGAATTGTTACCACCACACGCGCAATCAATTATTTTTTAATTGAAAAATTAAAATCAAACTCAATTTGAGGTTGATTTCCATGTGCTTTTCAGAGCAGAAAACGAAAAAGCGTTACGCTCAAAGGAAGCTGCTATATGCAACACATTTATTTCTCAGCTAAATAAACGAAAGAAGATCGAAAATAATTTGAATATAAACTAGTGAATTGTTTGATTGGGCTGTAGCTTTTACGAAACTAGCAACAAATAAGTTTAAATGTGATCAAAAGGATACACAAAAGACAGCATGAACGTGCTTACTGGCGATTCATCAGTAGGAGCCGGTATTACGCTCTTTACACACCATATATTTCGGTGAGTAATGTGGGAAAATAGGACGATACAATCTCCTTTACGAATGTGCAAACGTGAAATAGTGTAGCTAACTTCATATAAAGTCCTCAAAAATGCGAGTTTAACCAACTCACGAAAATTGCGCCTGCAACGTACTGTATACGCCGCCTTGCATATGCATATATATATATACCTCTTCTCTGCATACTTGTCTCCTCTATGCTATATACTAAGCCCGTAAATGATACAAACACTATGGCTATTTTGTCAGTACCTGATACCAACACTATAGTTATAGAAAAGGTACGTGTTCCCGACAAAATAGATATTAGTTCTCCGCCCTTAATAGTATCTTACCTTTATATATTTCATTGAATGATATATCATGATTACCGCGAAATGTGATATCTGATATCGATCAAGGCCAGAGGGTTTGCTGGAATAAAAGGTGTTCAGTAATAGTTGTAATTTAAAATTAGATGAACATTAGCATACATTAAAATTCATTGTTGTCGTTTCATTTACCGACTTGGCAACCATAGTGTTGATACCACGTAAATTTTCGGCAACCATAAGGTAGGTATAAGGTATTGCCACAATAACTATAGTGTTGGTATCCTTTACGGGCTCGTATATTTATATGTAGTCAGTTGGCTTTATAGTCGCACTGTCGAAGACTTTATATGAAGTTAGCCTCACTGCTGCAGGTTTACACATTCGTCTTGGAGATTGCTCCGTCAAATTTTCCCTAATTCCTCACGCAAATATATTTTGGATAAAGGGCTTAATACAGGCTCCCACTTATGTGTCACCAGTAAACACCAAACGAATGTTCACGGGATTATACGTTCCGTTCATAATGTTGATGGTTTATCCTTCTGGACATAAATTAACTAATTTGTCATTAGCTGCGCAGCACGTAATGCACAATGGAATTTTTATATTACTATTATCATTATTTTTATATTAGTTCTCCGCCACTAACAGTATCTCGTTCGTTTGTGTGTGGGGGTATACCTTTGTCTCTCAGCCTGTGTTTCTCTCTCCCTGTTCGATATTGTGTAATGCGTATACTTTATCCAACATATGTCCCCAAACATAATTCCCAAAATGGAGTTTATTACAGTCGATTTGATTTTTTGTGAAGTTAAATTCCCTTTTTAATTGCTTTGCATGCCTGCTTTATAAAAAAATTATTACTCAATAAACTCTTTATTTCGTTATGCATTATGATTACACGCGAAATTAGTAAATTTGGAAAAATATTTTATCAACTAATTATTGGATAATATTAGTTTATATGCTTTTTGACCAACAGAGATTCTTGAACGCACAATTCTCAGCATAATTGGCAAAAATAAAATTTACTAGGCTATGGAATAAGGAAATCACGAAGCTACTAAACTGATCATAAAAGTAAACTTGTCTATAGATAATGTAAAAGTTCTACTTTATCTCTCAGAATAAAAATGCTGATATATTCGACTATTATTGAACTCATAATAACATTACCATTTGCGTGTTCACATAATTATTTAATTTTGCACCAATATCTAGTTTTCCTTTAAACGTATGTTTAAAACAATTGTAAGAGACAATGGTTCGTTTGTATAATTAAACGAATATTGGTTATATGGGTTGCGCGGGCAGTGATGACAATTATTTTAATCAAAATTTTGATCTTTATATGGTTCTTGTGTTTATGTCAAGAACACGACCTTCATTATAGTGTAACGACACAAATTAATGGCCGACATATTGCGTAAATTAAATTCAATTTTATTTACGTTGCACCAATGAGAAAAAAGCGAAACTTGCCGTTTAACCAATAGTGTGCAAGTAGGCATGGCATGCTATTTAAGCACGGCAATTTACCATGCAAGTCAGTCGTTGCATTTGCATTCTGCCTTGCGTCACGCGTGTGCGTTCTGTCGGCTGTCAATACCTACGCTGGTGATTTGATAGTTTCACCAACAATTGGCTACATCCGTGACTCATCTTGTTGCGGTATAACCAGCGAGACGAGCCAATTAATTGCAGAACCATCACGACGTTATCCACATCGTGATTACAGCTCAACCACGGGAGCGACAACTCAACCAGAGTCCACCCAAGGCTCTAGGACATCTTCACACTCTGATGAATTCAGGAGAACGCATTACCAGGCCCTCTTAAGGGCCCCCTATCAGTAACTAATCTCTATTCAGAGCACCTTAACCGAGTTTGTAACGTCGTACGGCATTTACTTGAAGCCGGGGCGTTTACAAAATTGGCGACCGCGCCAGGATATTGATTATTGTTCTGATTTTTTTGGTATAAATAAAATTGACTTCCTTTTTCATCTATTTGGGATAAAATCGATTAAGATTTGCGTTTTATCTACCGTGATCGTGGTCTTCTGGGAATTCTGTTGGGTATATATTCGTGGATTTGTGGTGAATTTTTTTGGGGGGTATAATAATAATAATACGGGGCATCTGTTCGTCTTTCCTACGTACAAAACGGCACCGTACGTACTGGACAGGCTAAATTGCGGATAATTTCAATTTTTGGAAGCAGTTACTGTTCTGCGCTCATTCAACTGTGGAAAATAATAATACATTGGCATCAAAGGCCAACGGGGCCTCTGTTCATCTTTCCTACGTACAAAACGGCACCGTACGTACTCGACAGGCTCAATTGCGGATTTTTGGAAGAAGTTACTTCGACGTGCTTTTGTTCTGCGCTCATTCAACTGTGGAAGCTGTTTGTGGGTAAGCGTTTCGTTAAAGTATATTTATATATTTTAATATTGCTTATAAATTTATGCTTTTAAGATCCCGTAAGATTGTTAAAATGTCAGGTCCAATTTTAGATATTGATGCTCCTGTTTGGGATGGAGATAGTGAGCTATTCTTTATGCGCGTAGACTCCGCTTTCTCCCCGTTTCCTGATTATGACAGTCATCAAAAACTGTCGAAGGTTTTTGCTAAACTACCTTCTGAATTGCAGCGACGGATTTATCCTAAGCTTGAGGCCATTAGGAAGCTACCTAATCCCATTTTGGGCCTACAAAACGAGGTAGAATCCTTGCTTGGACCCACGGAAACTGAGCAGATAATAAACAAATATGCGCAGTTAGATATGCCAAATCTTGGCCCCATCGAAATACTGAGGGAATTACGGAAACGTTGGTATAAAACCAACATTTCTGACCATGAGGCTAAGGTTGTTTTTATTAACAATCTTCCCCAAACATTAAAACTCTTTGCCAGACAGCTCCCCAACACTCTCTCTATAGATGACTTATCTGAGAGATGTGAGTTAGAATATAGGGTTTTGGAACCCAAAGTGAATCCATCATCCTTTTCTTCACCCCCGCAAGATGATAGACTCTCCTCTTTAGAGAGAACAGTGGCGAACATGGCCAAAGTTCTAGAAGGATTGGCCATTACCAAATCCGAGCTAAATCAAGTGAATGCTCGACCAAAATTCGTTTCCAAGTCAAATTATAATGGTAGGCGGCGATCGAGATCTCCGCAATCCTTTAATAAATATGCCCCAAAGAACTGGTGTTATAACCACCAGAAGTTTTTTATGCTTGCCAAGTTTGTCTTTGTCGTTCCGAAGAATTTCCGAATGAGTGTCAATTTCCACAGCTGACGGAAAGGACAACAGACCGCAGGCACAAGGGTGCATCAGTATCGGGAAACGTCTGGCGCAGGAAGTAGAAGACCGTACTTTCTGCACATCAACGGCATCAACGGCGCTACAGGGAAGAAGCCAACTACAATCCGACATCCCTGTCGACTCTTTTCGTCCACGCCGAATTTTTCACATAGAGAACCAAACGGACAACGCCGGTCGCAATCACCAGCCTACTTGTTTGCATGACCCGGCCAAACAGCCCAACGAACTTCTGCACCTTCTTGATTTCAAAACTGGCGAAGAGTTCATCGTAGACACAGGTGCGGCAGTCTCAGTTCTCAAAGGTGATTCAATGGCCGAGATGTCGCTAGGCGTTCTTCTCGCAACAGCTACAGGCGAGCCCATACCAACTTATGGCTGCCAATACCGCACACTCAACATAGGTCTACGACGTGAATTTTCCCACAACTTCATCATTGCCAAGGTCTCACATAATATAATAGGCCTTGATTTCCTTCTAAAATTTCGGCTCATTGTTGATCTTGCCAATCAAAAGATCATCGACCCCTCCACCGGACTTGAGCAAAGCTTTTGGACACTTGCCTCCGAGCGTTTGGAGTTACAGGTCATTCAGCCAACCCCAGTGCATCATTCAGCAGAGATATCAGCAGCTCTTCGAAAATACAAATCGCTTTTCGATCTTAACAAGTCAGAGCTACGAGTCTCCAACACGATGCATCATATCGTCACAGAAGGACAACCTATTGCACTCAAGAAGCGACCACTGGCTCCTGCTAAGCTGAAAGCTGCCCAAGAAGAATTCTCAAGGCTTTTGGAAGAGGGAATCATCAGACCATCGAAAAGTTCATGGGCGTCACCACTGCACTTAGTCTCTAAATCAAACGGATCGTACAGAGCCTGTGGAGACTACCGTAAGCTAAATTCAGTGACAAAATCTGATGCATATCCTATTCCAAATATCAACACTTTACTTGAAAAACTCAACGGCAGCAATTTCTTCTCAGTGATTGACCTCAGACAAGCGTACCATCACATACCGGTAGCACCAGAGGATATCGAGAAAACTGCAGTCATCACTCCATTTGGCCTTTTTGAATATCTTTACATGCCTTTTGGACTTAAGTGTGCTACTCAGACATTTCAAAGATTCATAGACAACATACTTCGCGACGACTCTGCTTATTGTATGTCATATCTCGATGACATTATGGTATTCAGTCCAGATCTAGAATCTCATGCGAAACATCTACGAAATGTCCTCTCACGCTTATCCAACCACGGACTCAAGATCAACTGTGACAAGACGCAGATTGCAACTTCATCCGTCGACTTCTTAGGGCATCGTATCACGGCCCAAGGTATTCAACCGTTGCCGTCAAAGACGAATTCAATCAAGAATATCAAGTCACCAAGGACTGTGAGCGATTTGCAGAAAATCCTGGGAGTACTAAACTATTATCGCAAGTTCCTTCCGGGCCTTTCAAAACAACTTTATCCTTTGTGCAGGCACCTGCGGAACCGAAAAGGACTTAGCAAGAATTCCATCATTGCTTGGTCATCCGAAGACGAGGAATTACTTCGACTTGCCATCAACTCGTTAGCAAATGCCACAATGCTAACGCATCCAGATTTCGAAAAGCCATTTCTACTCACGACAGATGCTTCTGAATTCGCTATTGGAGCCACTTTGGAACAAGAGATCGACGGAGTTCGGAAGCCTATCAGTTTCTACTCGCGTACTCTCCAACCAGTAGAAACGAGGTACGACACTTTCGGCCGAGAACTTCTCGCCATCCACGACGCAGTGCGCCATTTTATCAGCATCATTGGCAGTAGCAGATTTGTTGTTTTCACAGATCATGCACCACTAGTTAGCGCACTTCGAAACGCAACTTCATCTATCGCCAAGTACCCTGCCAGAGTGGAAAGACAGCTTTCTCGTCTAAGCGAATGGCAATTTGACGTCTTTCACGTCAAGGGCAAACAGAACTTCATTGCAGATGCCCTGTCTAGGCCAGACGTCTCTCTACAACCACCTTCGCCGTCACCATTCACTGTCAACTCCGTGGCACTCAGTGAACCTGCACTAACGCCAACTCTCCTGCGAACTGAACAACGCGGTGACATTCACATTCAAAGATCAATAGCCCGTCACCCAACCAAGTTCATATGCCGTCTGTGGGAAGGCTTACCAATTGTTTACTTCACGGGTACGCAGCCCAACAAGCCAGTTCTGCCGACCAGCCTTCAGAGAAAAGTTTTCGATTCAATTCACTCAATTTCTCACCCAGGAAGCCAAGCGACTGTCCGACTTCTTACAGATCGTTTCTGGGGTCACAGACTTAGGCAGAATGTTAAACGATGGGTCTCAGAGTGTGCTATTTGTCAGAAAAACAAGATCACACGACACACTCGTTCTAAGTTGCAACATTTTCGATCTACTTCTCGCCTAGCCATCGTCCACATCGACATAGTTCATCTGACAAAGGTTCAAGGTTTCAGTTACCTTCTAACTATGATCGATAGATTTACACGGTGGCCTGCGGCATTACCTCTTGGCACCATTTCTGCAGACG